>JAQQSW010013370.1:0-12331 GCA_028646575.1 Pseudocheirus occidentalis
GGGAGGGGTCTTACAGTGGGATCAATGTTCTGGGCTGGGGGATAGGGACAAAAAGGGGAGAAAATTTGTAACTCAAAACCTTGTGGAAATGAATGATGTAACCAAGAAAATAAATTAAAATTTAAAAAAATTAAAAAAAAAAAAAAGAAGGGACTCAGTAAGGTCAAATTGTCTACTTCTTATCTGTGAGAATATTATTTATTAGTTCTTTTATGACTATCATTATTTTGAGTAGTTTGAAAGGAAGATGTGGGCTGAGATGAGTATGATGGAAAGATTCTAAAATAATAAAATTGTAGGAATAGGAAAAAAGGAGTGATTATCTTATACATATGGGGCATAATTGATACAAAAGAAACTAGTCGGGGGATAGCAGGTAGTACTGAAACCTTACTTTCATAGGGAATGGGTGAAAGCAGAAACAAATACATTTGATGTAGATACAGATTTAGATATAGATATATATAAGTATAAAAGTCTTCTACATTCAGAAAGAAAAAAAGAGGATAAGGGGATATGGAGGGACTCTTGGAGGCAAGATAGTGGGTAGAAGTAAAGGAGAGGAATGAGGAGGAATAGAAATATGGCAAGAAGGATAGGGAGGAAAAGTAGTAAGAGGAAAATACACAACAAGGGAAAAAAGTAAAGTAAGAAGTACACACCAGAGCTCAAAAGAAAACCTACTAAGAAGCAAAGAAAAACTTGGCAACTTTGAAAACAACATGTAATATTTATCATATAGGTTTTCTAGAAGTGGAAATGTACTGTTTTATAGTGAATACTGTCTTCTGTTCTGCTGTGTACATGATAATGTCATTTTGTTTCTTTTTTCAGTTCATACTTGTTTAAAATAAATATAAAAATTTACAAAAAATATAATGCTATACTCAATATGCCAACAAATTTGGAAAATTCAATAGTGACCATGGAATTAGAAAAAATAAGTTTACATTTCAATCCTAAAGAGGGACAATGCCAGCAAATGTTCAAATTACCCACCAAGTGTACACCAGCAAGGTTATGCTTAAGATTCTGTAAGCTAAGGTTCTGCAATACATGAATCAAGAATAATCAGAATACACTGGTTTTTGAAGAGGCAAAGGAACTAAAGACCAAATTGCCAACATTCTATGGATTGGAAAAAGCAGAGGAGTTCCAGAAAAAAATATCTACTTCTGCTTCATTGACTATACTAAGACCTTTGACAATGTGGATCATAACAAAATGGTGTCAAGCAAATAGAAGTACCTGATAATTTTGTTTGTCTCCTGAGAAAACTGTATGTAAGTCAAAAAACAGTAGTTAGAACTGAACATGGAACAACTGACTGGTTCAAAATTGGAAAAGGAGTGCAACAAGACTATATATTGTCACCATGTTTATTAATTTATATGCAGAGTATGTCATGTGAAGTACCAGGATATATGCAGGTGATACCATTCTGGGGATAGAAAATGTGGAGGAATTAAAAAGCCTCTGGATGGAAATGAAAGAGGAGGCTAGAAAATAGAAAAGCTAGCTTGAAGTTTAACATTTAAAAAAAGCTAAGAGCTTGGGAATTGGTCCCATCACTTTCTGGTAAATAGAGGAAAGCAAAATGTAAGCAGTGTCAGATTTTATTTTTGGGGGCTTGAAGATCACTGTAGAGGACTACTGCAGTCATAGAATTAAAAGATTCCTGCTCCTTGGAAGGAAAGCTATGAAAAATCTAGACAGCATAAGGGAAGCTGAGTGCCACAGAACTGATGCTTTTGATTTGTAGTGCTGGAGATTTTTGAGAGTCCTTTGGATAGCAAGGAGATCAAAACAGTCAATACTTAAAGAAATTAATTCAGGAAGAAAAGAAATTAATTCAGAATAGTCACCAGAAGATTAAATACTGAAGCTAAAGCTTAAATATATTGACTACATAATAAGAAAACAGGGCTTATTAGACAAGACCCTGATCTTAGGAAAGATTGAAGGAGAAAGTGGAAGAGGATGACAGAGGATGAGATGGATAGATAGTGTCATGGAAACAGAGTGAAATTGGACTGACTTTAAAGATACTGAAAGATAAAGTCGTACTATGGTCCATGAGGTCAAGAAAAGTCAGACACAACTGAAAAACAACAACAAAAACAACAAAAATGGTATCAACTGTCTTCAGAAATAATGAGTTTTTGACATATTGACAGTCTTCAAGTAGAGATTTATGTTAGGGAATTCCTAGATATCCTAGATGATCTCTGAGATACCTTCTTACTGTGAGATTTATATTTATATGTAATGCCCAAATGCTTTCAGATACACCACCTTTCCATACAATCATACCTAAATGTCAAAGAATGGCTTATAATACATTACCTTTCAATATTCCTTGTAAATCTTTCATTCAATAAATTTATGTAATTTTTATATATTTCTATAGTTCTAGTTTTAGAAAAATCAGTTTTCAAAGTAAGAGATTCATCTTTCATTTTTCAGTATATTTATCCTATCATGGAGGTACAATAGTTATATCACCAACAGCTACACATTTTGAAAAGACTTGAATGGATTTTGATCTGCACAGAGTACCTGTGTCAGTTAGATTACAGATCCATTGAAATATCAAAGTGTCAAAGTATTTTTGCTACCTAATGCTGTAGTGGCATTAGTATTTAATACATTGCTAAATTATACTTCTGTTTTATAAATATTTATTGATTATTTTTATCATTACTTCAGGCTTTCAACAGTTCAGGGACTTATTCTCAGCATTATATTGTAAATCTCCCCAAGGGAACTGCAGATAACGGGTGACTTGGCAACAAAGTTTGGTAAAATACCATCTAGTAACTTGTTATTTATTATCTATAGAGAATTCTTATTTTGGAAGTTCTATAATGTTCAGAAGAGTAAAGCAATCAGTAAAATGTCATCCATACAAAAATGCAATTGGAGGACCTCACCATATTTTGGGATCTCTCTTCTAATTTTACTCTGCCCTACATACTATAGGCAAGCAACTACATCTCTTGCTTAGTAATAATTTTAAATAAATCTTATTGATATATTTTGTTTTCATATCACTCACATTTTCCAGCATATTGTTTTTTATTTCTTGAAGATTTTTTAATTAAAATTCAGTGAAACTAAACATCATGTCAAAAGAGGGGTCTAGCAGTAGTGCTCCAAACCCATGAACTAACATCTCTGGAAATAAGTGTATACTTTCTTATATCTCTTTTTCAAGATTAAAATTAGTCATTATAATTTTGCAATTTAAACTGATTTGTTATTCTTATTCTTTCTATGTACATACTTTTAGTAACCGGGTATATTATTTTTATATTTCTGCTTACTTTACTTTTCATCAGCTCATGTAAATCTTTCCAAGATTATCTGTATCGTTCATATTAACTATTTCTTCCAGAACAGTATTGTATCCACATATAATAATTCAATCATTCCCTAATTAATAAAAGTCTACTTTGCTTCCATTTCTTTGCAACTACAAAATAAATATTTTGGAGTATAGAGGGCCTTTAAATAAAATCATTGACCTGCTTAGGGTATATACCTAACAGGGGAATTAATGGATCAAAGGAATGGCCATTTAAGTCACTTTCTTTGCATAATTCCAAATTGGTTTCCAGAATTGTTAAACGATCTACCTACCTGATATTCATAATCAGAATATTTTTAGGAAAAGTTAATCTTTTCTTAATATCTTTTAATTGTTTATGTGATTTTAATATATTTGTTGTTTTATTAATTCATTTTCAGTCATTTCTGACACTTCATTTTACTATTTGGAGTTTTCTTGGAAAAGATCCTGGAATGGTTTGCCATTTTCTTCTCTAGGTCATTTTACAGATGAGGAAACTGAGGCAAACAGGGTGAAGTGACTTGCCCAGGATCACACAGCTAGTGTCTGAGGCCAAATTTAAACTCAGGAAAGTGAGTCTTTCTGATTCCACCTCTGGCATTCCATCCACTGCACCATCTAGCTACTTTTAACATATCCATAGCAGGCATCAATTTGGAGAAGAGTCTTTCTGTTATCATTTTGCCCCATCATTTTTTTTATTTTATAGTAAAAAGAAAACAAGTACAAGAGAACCTGATGTTCTCACCACCTTCTAATCAGTTGTGAAATTGTGAAAACATGCTTTGCTATGGAATGTAATTTTAAAAACATATCTGTTCCCTTGTCTTACCAAGATCAAGGATCATAGTCATAACAAGAGAAGGATGATTAGATCTTTTCTCTAGAGTACCAGCAACATGGAGAAAAGGAAGGAAGGAAGGAAGGAAGGAAGGAAGGAAGGAAGGAAGGAAGGAAGGAAGGAAGGAAAGAAGGAAGGAAAGAAGGAAGGAAGGAAGGAAGGAAGGAAAGAAGAAGAAAAAAAGGAGGGAAGGAGGGAGGGAGAGAAAAAGAAAGCATTAATTCAGCTCTTACTGTGTGCCAATCACTGTGTAAGCATTTTATAAATATTATCTTGTTTGATCCTCACAACAACCCTTGGAAGTAGGTGCTATCAGGATCCTCATTTTATTGTTGAGAAAACAAAAGCAGCAGAGGTTACAACACAGCTAGTAAGTAAGGCTTGATTGGAACTCAGGTCTTGCTTACTTTAGGCCCCATAATGGCAATCCAAAGACTATAGCTACTATATCTTTGACCTCTGCTCCTTTACCTGGCCCCACTCCAATGGTCTTTTTTGTTATAGTATTCTTCTCCTGAGTTCATCTTTCTTACTAATACCTGCAGAGATGTGAGTAGTATTCTGGAAGTGTCCTGGCATAAAACTACTTGTAGTGGTGTAATGGTAATGGGATTTGAAGATCTTTCATGACCCTTGTATTGGCATGCTAACAGGTAATTAGCACTTAGTTTCAAGTTCATAATTGTGCCAAATATTAAGACCCAGAATTTGTGAATCACACAGTGGGATGAACTTGCTAATGTAACAGGAAGGGGTGGGTCAGGGAGGAACTAATACTATATATAAGGAGAGGCCCAGGCTAAAGAGAAGAGAGATTTGGAGAACAGAACTTGCAGTGGCAGAAGTTCTTCTGAGAGCCAAACAGAACTTCTGCTGAGACCTGCCAGCAAGGAGAACTGCTGGGAGCTGAAACTGCTGGGAGGAAACAGCATGAAGTTTGAACAGCTACCAAGAGTGAGGAGAGGAGCATCCTTGCTTGGGGGACCCTGTTTTGTTTTGAAGGTTTGGAAATGTGGGTGTTTGCTGCATTGACTATGTGTACCAACGTCATGGTTACTGTAATGACTTTGACCTTCTTATTTGGGAACTTGGTTTCCTGTTATTTTAATAAAACTTTGGTTCTATCCTCCATGTGGAGAGCCTGTTACATTTTGTGATTCAAATTATACCAGCATATTCATAACTACTGTGGGTGTTGTGAATATTGCATTAGTGTTAGAAGTGGTTAGATTCTCCTCCTGCAAAGACATCATTGTGCACCCTTCCCTCACACCTAAAACCATCTTCTTTTCTGTCTTCATTGTGCCCTCTCCCATCCCATTATCTGACTCTGCTCTGTACAGTGTCACAACCACCACTATTTAACTCTTTTTGCCCAGGAAAAGACTTCTAGTTACATTTTTGTCACAAATATCCTTGATACCTGCATTGCCTTCCCTTGTAAAGATTTAATACAAAGTAGAAAGCAACCATATCAGTTGATAGTCATTGTTTTTAATCATCTTTTGTGATTAAGTAATAACATCCTTAATTGTTTCAAAGTCTTTGTTGTTACATATACATGAATTTTTCTCAATAACTGAAGTTACATTTTTTTCCTTGCTGGGCTGCTGCATAAAGGAGGGTTGGCTGGTCTCTCTTTACATGCAATCTGGATCCATCCTTCCTCCCGGAGCCATCCACCAATGTCTCCTCATCATGATTGAACAGTTGACTCTTTGGGGTACACTTAAAGACCACAATGGCTGGGAAACTCAGATTGTCACGACTCCTCAGTTCTCAGACATGATCCTGTCAGCTTCCCAAGATAAGACCATTATGATGTGCAAGCTTACTAGAGATGAGACAAACTATGGAATCCCCCAGTGGGCCCTCACAGATCACTCACATTTTGTCAGTGATGTGGTCATTTCCTCTGATGGCCGGTTTGTACTCTCAGGCTCCTAGTATGGCACACTAAGACCATGGGATCTCACAACTGGTACTACCACAAGGCTTTTTGTTGGTCACAGCAAGAATGTTCTGATTGTTGCCTTCTCTTAAGACAACCGTCAGATTGTCTCTGGTTCCCAGGATAAGACTATAAAGTTGTAGAACACCCTGGGTGTCTGTAAATAAACTGTGCACAATGAGAGCCACTCAGAATGGGTGTCCTGTGTCTGTTTTTTACCCAATAGTAGCAACCTCATCATTGTCTCCTGTGGCTGGGACAAGCTGGCCAAGGTCTGAAACCTGGCCAACTGCAAACCAAAGACAAATCACAATGGCCACATGGACTATCTAAACACAGTTACAGTTTCTCCTGATGGTTCTCTTTGTGACTCTGGAGGCAAGTATGGTCACCTTCTGTGGGACCACCTGAATGATGATGACATAATTAATGACCTCTGCTTCAGCCCTAATCACTATTGGCTCTGTGCTGCCACTGGGCCAAGCATCAAGATCTGGGACCTAGAGAGCAAAATCATTGTGGATAAGCTTAAGCAAGGAGTGATGACCACCAGCAGCAAGGCTGAGCCTCTCCATTATTGCCCTAGCCTGGTCTGCTGATGGCCAGTCTCTTTTTGCTGGATACGCAGGCAACTTGGTATGGATGTGGCAGATGACCACTGGCACTTGGTAAAGGGATCAACCATAACTCAGAATTTGAAATAAAGACCTTAATTTCTGCCTTTTGAAAAAAAAACTGAAGTTACCACTTGAAATATCACTTGAAATCCATCCCTTTGGGGGAAAGGAAAAAAAAGAAAAAAAAAACTTTGTTCAAACACTCATCATTTAGTTGCTATACTGCTGAAATAACCTCTGCCTATCCTCTCAAACTAGTCTTTCCACACTTTCTTCATCCTCCACTGAATGTGTCTTTTCTAAAATGTATTTCTAATCATATCCCCTCCCCTACCTCCATTCCCCCCTCAGTGAACATCAATGGCTCCCTATTACCTACACAAACAAAAAGAGTTTGTATCTCTTTTTGACATTTTAAGCCCTTTAAAACCTAACCCTCTCTTATATTTCTAATATTATAATTTACTTCCCTCCATTCATTTCATGTACTGATTACATTGTCCTACTTGCAGCAGCTCAAACACAACACTCATCTCTGTGCATTTGCCCTAGCTATTCTATACTCCATGCTTTGAATGTTCTTCCTTCTCACCTCAATTTACCTCTTAATTTCCTCTATTGGTTTCAAGATTCAACTTGAAGTCTGCCTTCTGCAAGCGGTTTTTTCCTATTTTCCATAGTTATTAACACCAATTTCTTCTCAGATTACTTCCCATCTTCTGCGTGTGTACATGGATATGTATATATGTGTGTATATGTATATATGTATACATGTATATACATATATGTGTACACATACATTCATTACATGTACCTAGTTATTTCTATATCTGCCCCATTAAAATGCATGCTATTCCAGGGTATGTGATGTTTTTGTCTCTTTGTTTTAAAATCCCAGCACTTATCACATATGCATACCACGTAGTAAATAAAAGTCTTCAGTTAGTGCTTATTGACTGACTGATGGTTAGATCAATTTTTTTTCCTTTAAATTTTTCAAAGGTGGAGTACATACTTTCCTGACCTCTTCAATATATTATTTATCATATAATTTGACCTTTGGTTGATATCTCAGGTTCATGGGTTGGACTAGATCACCACCAAGATCCCCTCTAGCCCCAAGTCCAAGATTTTCTAATCTGTTGATCATTATAAACATTAGTGGAGGCACTATGGTGCCTTTAGGCCCATTGAGGCAGATAGAATAGGGCTTCTGGCTTGTTAAAAATGACTTCATACACCAGTAGTTTTTATCATTCTGCTATCTGCTCTTACCATCCTAAATGGTCACTTTTATCTAGTCTCATACTGTATTTCATATACAATTTCCTAGTTAATGATTTCATTTTGTCTTTGCCTTTTCTACCCAGCAAAATGAAAGGATTATGTAGAAGCTTTTACCACTTAGAAGTATTTTTCCTCTCCGTGGTCTTAGTACCTTTTTATTCATAAGTGAGCCTATGGAAAGGCTGACATCTCTGCATAATTGGGAAGCTAATAAAATAAGAAAAATTATAGCATATGTAATTTCTCATCTTTGTTTACTCTGCTGTGTCCTTCCATATTCTATTTTACTTGTGTATTCATTTTTAGAAGAATTGTTTCTTCATGAAAACAAAAACAAAACATGACACACATAAAAACTGCATTTGGATATGCCATCACAATTTTCAAAAGTAAACGTCTTTACTTGATTCTTCTCTGGATAAACTGGGCGTAATTATAAACATTTTTACACTGATGAGTTATGAACAGCCATTACCTGAAGGATGAATTAGTGTAGTGCCTCAATTTGGTTTTCTTTTTTTGTTGATCAAATTTTATTAACATTAAGTCATGTAGATTAAATACATAAGATAATTTATGCAATCTTTGAGATCACAAACAAAATTTCCCCTTGGATTTTCAACTTTTTTGTAAAGAAAAAACTTGAATGAAACACATTTTTAGGCATATGGGATCCTTGAAAGAGGCATAGTGAAGTGAAAAATTATAGTATCAGCAATCTAGAGTTCAATGGAACCTAAGAATAATCTTTCTAATTTTAATTGGGACCCAGAAATGTTTGAAAGGTTAAGTAACTGACTTACCCAAAGTCACAAATATAGCAAACATCAGGGCTGAGAGTCAAACCCAATTTCTCTAACTCCAAATCCAGTGTTTGTTGGGAATTGTTCATTATCATTCGTATTCTCTTCTGTGAAGTGGCTAAACTTATACTCTGAGGTTCTTTAAAAGGACCTCTGTGACCAAGAACTAATTTTCAATGTTAGAATTTAAAAAAAAAATTTTTTGTCCGTATGTGAATGAGTTACATAAAATGATCTTTGCTATTGGCCTGAGCTAATCATAAGCCTTCCTGAAATGCTCATTTCAAAAGCTCAAGAAGGACTATGATACAGAAAGGTAAAAAGAATAAAGTCATAATTCCTATGCAATTTAAAAACTGCAGAAGGTATACCAGAGTAACATGAGGTCCAAAGCACTGCAGACCGAGCCATGAGGAACTCCCAAGGCAAGTGACAAAAAGACCTTGAGAGGTCCCATCACCTATTTTTGTTTTTCCTGAAAATTCAGGTATTAATTGACATTTATTTTGCAAGGGGGGTGATGGCCTCTAGTGGCGTATACTGTATGTGTATACAAAAACATCAATGTGTCTTTCCTTTATTTTTCTGAGTGGCAGGGGAAGAAAGTGTGTTCTGGATCAACTGACATCAATATATTGTTAAAATATGAGTAACAAGACAGCCCCTGACAGATGGGCCTGTTCCATTTATAACACTCACACTCCCCTTTCTTCCACATTCGAAGGATGAGGATGCACATCGCATGCTGGGAGCAAATGCAGAAATTGATATTTAACAATGACACATTATGTACTACAGATTTCTTGTGAGTATACACCATCATGTTTTGGTGCCCAACATCAGCACTTGACAACATATTCCATTCAATATGATCTCCTGCCCCTACCACCTCCCACTACAAACAACAAGCTTATTCCTTTCTGTTAGAACCAGACACATGCGTGCACATTTATATTGGAAGCATACGTTAGAAAGTAAACATGAGGTCACAGGAAATCCAAAGACCAGAGATATCACAGTCCAGGTCTTAAGGTCTTCTAGTTCAGCTTCCAGTATCAGAAAAGCAGCAGTTCAGCAGCAAAATTTGAAGAAGACCTGTTGTTTCGAATATAGTGTAAGTTATTTGACTAATGCCGAAGTAGAATGTAGGTGATAACTTAAAACATTGCTCTGGGACGAGGGGGGAGAAAGGGAAGGTAGCCTCATGTCCTTTGCTCTCTCTACATACAAATACACATAAACATCAGAAAGGACATAGTGAGAGCAAATGAGAAACACTCCAGGACTCTAGAGGCCATTTCAAGTCACATATAACACTGCTCCAGAAGAGCCTGTTATTCAAAGCTGGGAAAGCTTTCATGAACCAAGAGGGCAGAGAGTAGGATGTTTTCTCAACAGTTTTCTAAGCAACAATACATAGATAAAAAGGTCAGAGTCTGCCATCCCCCACATAACATATGCATGTCTATTTATGAAGACACTTAGCATGGATTTAGTAAGTTCAAGACAAAGCTCCAGAGGCGCCTGTCTCTTTAAATCCGTCTTCTACCAAGTGAAATTTGTGGCCCTGATGAATGGCAGAGCAGAGTCATCCATAAAAGGGCAGAGGAAAATCACATTCATTTGCATACAGTAATTATTCTCTGAATCAGGCCACCTTTATTGCTGGCAGAAAATCTACTGTCAGCATCACTCTATAGATCACATTTGAAAATCTAACAGCTGAGGAAAGTAATTGTTTGGAATCCATGTGGTCCGGCACTCCTGTCGCAGGCATGTCAATTATCATGTTTCAAGGTAGACAGCAGTTTCTAGGTGTCAGTCAACCAGCCTGTGTTTTCTTCTCCTTTCCAATCTCTTTGGCTTGTGTATCAATGTGCTAAAGGAGTTTGTGACCAGTTGTCCACAGCTTCATTTGCCATGTATGAGTATAAACAAATGAATGTGCCTTAGACAGAGAGTTCTTGTATAAATTTTCCACATGCAGATAGTTAATTTCAAATAAAAGTAAGTGGAATGAACACCAACTGAATTAACTTTCTCACAAATACAATAAGGAAATTATTCCCAGGAAAGATCATTCTACTTCCATTCCTACTATAAGAACAGGAAAACTGAAGAGATTCTTACAACCAGGCACTGGGAGTGGATATAGGTAAGAGTATGGTCAAGGGAAAGACTAAAAAGAGATTTGGTTTATGACAAATCCATTAAAGTCAGAAAACATGAATTTGTCCATATTGTTCTAATTTGTATTTATGGAGAAATGGATGGGCCCACAGTTTATTGGGCCTAATAGTTTATTCTTTAGAGGAATAAAGTTATTAAGTTTTGTCATTCAGCAGAAAAATGGAGTTCAAATATGTTTAACGAGAGAAGTCAGGGCAGAGCCAAGATGGCAGTGTAGAAGCAACAAGATGCCGCAGCTCCTACACAACCAACCGAAATAACCATAAAATATGACTCTCAACAAAGTCTAGGACTCTCAAACTCACAAAAATACACAAAACACATATCTCACTGAAGGCAGCTCGGCAAGGAGGGCTCAGCATGGCAGGCTGGGATTCCAGTCCAGCCCAGCCTGAAACAGAAATGTGGCCAGGCCCCAGGGTGACAAGAGGAGCTGAGCCAAGCTGCAGCCAGTCTACAAGAGAGAAGATCTACAACATCTGGAGCAATGCCACATCTACCAAGGTGTGAAAAACAAGAACTAGAGAAAGGCAGCTCGGCAGGAGAGGCTCATGGAGCAGGCTGGCAGGCCGGGAGCTGAGACCAGCCCAGACCGAAACTGAAACTGTGGCCAGGCCTCAGGGCGGTCAGGAGGAGCTGAGACTCCCAAGCCACAGCGTGGGTCTGTCCCTGGGAGCAGATCTACAGCACCTAGAGGGATTTCCACATCTAGCAAGCCAGGATTGCAGAAGGTCAGTGAAAGTGGAACTTTGAAACAATTTGGGGGAGGAAAAGCAGTTTGGCCAACCTGCCCCCAGGGCAAAGAAGCAGTGGGGGAAGGGCAGGAACCACTGTAACCTACGGCTGCCCTCACTGGGCTGCTTCAGAGCCCCTGGCCCGCAGACACCACAGAGGGGATGAGTCAATTGATCAGGGCCAAGTACTCTTGCGTTGAGCGGCCTGGATCCAGAACTTGGTCTTGGATGGTGGTCCTGGGGTGCGTTCTCAGCAAGCCAAAACTAGTGGGGGGGACTGCAACACCCCCCTAATAGCTCCAGCAGTGGGGAAAACCCCAGCAATTTGGAACAGAGCTTTCCCCCCTGGAATCAGAGTTCCACAAAGCTTAAAAACAAAAACCAACCAATTAATTGACTGGCCAACATGAGGAAAGGGAAGCAAAATAAGAACAGCAATAAAACTCTAGAATCCCTTTTTGTGGACAAAAAGGTTCAAAGCATGGAACGGGAGGAAGACAAAACAGTCAGAACTCCCACATCAAATGTTTCCAAGACACTTGAAGAATGCCTAGAG
>JAQQSW010013371.1:0-12331 GCA_028646575.1 Pseudocheirus occidentalis
TCTCTCTCCTGCCCAATCCCTTCCCATTACAAACTATCACAGATTTATCAGCAGAAAATCATATAGCAGACAAAATCCATTTTCAGGTCATTCTCCAATAGATAAATGATCAAAGGATTTGAGCAGTTTGAAAACAAATATTCAAGCTATTAACAAACACTAATTTGAGAAACGCAAATGAAAATTCTGAGGTTTCACCTCAAGCCTATCAGAATGGTAAAGATGATCAAAAAAGGCCTAATAATGTTGGAGGGGTTACAGGAAATGGACACATTTTCTAAGTAATAATTCTCATTGCCTTACAAATGTTATGTATACATATGTATGCATATACATATATACCCATTTCTTTAGATATTTGTTCAGTTCAGAATAAAAATAAATTAAAACTGACTAAAACAACGAAATTGACCTTCAGCATTTTCCCAGTGTTGTTAAGTCGTGTCCAACTCCTTGTGACCCCATTGAGGGTTTTCTTGACAAAGACACAGGAGAGGTTTTCCATTTCCTTCTCCAGCTCATTTTACAGATGGGCAACTGAAGCAAACAGTGTTAAGTGATGTGCTTAAGCTAGTAAGTGTCTGAGGCCAGATTTGAACTCATGAAGATGAGTCTTCCTAACTCCAGGCCCAGCACTTGATCCTCTGTGCCACCTAATTGCCCCATCCTTCCACGTTGCTGTTTAAATTTTTTTAAGCTTAAGATCATTAACACCTAAAGCTAGGAAAGACTTCATCTAACCCAAGCCCTTCATTGTGCAAATGAGGAAACTGAGGCAGAGGTAGCAATCAACAGCAACAAGCACTTCTTTGGTGTTTAATAGAATGGAAAGAATGAAACAGGCCCTGTCCTTGTGGAGCTTATTTTCTGTTGGATGCAAACAACACACACAGACTCACACACACACACACACACACACACACACACAAGAATGTTAAAAGCTATACAAAGTAAATACGAAATAATTATGGGGTGGATGAAAAACTTCATGGACCACAAAGGTTTCATGTAGAAGGTGGCATTTGAGCTGATGGTAGAAGGAACTTAGGGGCCCAAGGATAGGAGATAAACAATGGGTAATAATACATCAAAAGAGCCTGAGAAAGAGCAACTTCACATATAAGAAGAAAGCCAAGATAGAGCAGTGGGAAAAATCCCAAGGATGAAAGCATATCTGGAAGAAAGGGATATCCTCCTCTTAAAAATAATCATACTTACATTTATTTTCACTTCCAGATTCTTTCACTCCTCCTCCTCCACCCATTGAGAAAGCAAAAAAAAAAATCCATTACAAATATGAAGTCATGCAAAATAAATTTCTGCCTTAGCTATACTCTGAAGAAAAAAGAGGAAAAAAATGCCTTAATGTGACCTCTGAGTTCATCAGTATGCTCTTTGGAGGTGGAGATCATTTTTCATTATGAGTTCTTTAGAACTGTGGTGGTTCATTGCAATGATCAGTTACCAGTCTTTCACGGTTATCTTTGTAATATTACTGCTACTGTGTAAATAGTTCTGTTTTCTGTACTTTACATTAATTCATACAAGTTTTCCCAGATCTTTCTGAAACTATCACCTTTATAATTTCTTACATCAGAAGAATATTCCATAACAGGGGCAGCTGGGGCAGCTAAGTGGTGCTGTGAATAGAGCACCGTCTCTTGAGTCAGGAGGACCTGAGTTCAAATCCAACCTCAGGCACAACACAAAAACTAGCCATCTGACATTGGACAAGTGTTTTAACCCCAACTTCCCTACCTCCCCCCCAAAAAAAGAAAAATAAAACAGGGGCATCTAGGTGGCATAAAGGATAGAGTGCAAGGCCTGGAGTCAGGAAGACTTATCTTCTTGAGTTCAAATCTGTTCTCAAACTGTTTTTAGGCTGCACAAGTCACTTAAGCCTGTTTACCTCATTTTTCTTATGTGTATGTGAGCTGGAGAAGGAAATGGCAAACTGCTCCAGTATCTTTGCCTAGAAAACCTTCAACATATTCACAAATAATCAGACATGATTGAAGAACAAAAATCCCATCACACTTATATGCCATAACTTATACAACCATTTAAAGATGTATATTCCAAATTTTGCAATATAAGAAAGCAAGATAATTCGATATCTTTCAGCTTTTCAGGATTAAAATATGAATATCATGACAGTGATTCCACACATACAATTCCAAAAAAGATGACATTTATTGTCTTTCCAAAGCTTTCTAATTGCTAGATTTCACAGGAAGACAAGCTTAGCATTCTGGGATCATAAGTGTCCAATGCATACAGTATCAGAACATATCTTCCCTGTGTGTTGCTGTAATGTAGCTTTTTCTAAAAAGTGGCAAAGTGGATGTCCTAATTCAATAGATAATACCAATCAGCTGACTAGGTTGCTCTACCTATATACTGAGTGAGGATGAAGAAAATTCATCATGTTTTTTCATCTGTTTTGATAAACCCAGTGCTTAGCACAGTGCCTAGAAGATAGTAGGCACTTAATAAAGGCAAATTGACTAATTGATATTGGATGGTTGAAGGTGAAAGGGTCTCCCCAGTTATCCCTAATCAACTGCCTTCCCTAAAAACCAAAAATGGAAATCTACAGATCCTGTGACATTCTTCTTGAGGCCATTATACTCAGACTGTGTCCCTATTGCATTGGTCTATACCATGGAGATTTCTGAGAAGACTACATAGGTCTGTTCAGAGCCCAGAGAACTGGGCATGGAATCACAGAATTTTAGTTTAAACAATAGTTTCAATACTTACTTCCCTGTGTCACCTTCGGAAAATTGCTTTACCTTTGTTTCCCTTTTTGTAAAATAAGAGGCTAGATTGGATAGCTTTTTCGGGGTCCCTGTAACCAGTAGATCCCTAATTCTAATATAGATATATGTCTTTCTATGACTATAAATACAAACAGTATAAATAAAATGCATAAAATAGAAATAAATGTGTACATAAATATGTATAAAGTATATATATATATGTATATGTTTACATATATAAAGAGAGAGACAGAGAGTCAGAGATAGAAAGGAAGGAAGAAAGAGGAAGGAAAGAAGGAAGGAAGGAAGGAAAGTAGGAAAGAAGGAAGGAGGAAAAGAAAGAAGGAAGAAAGGAAGGGAAAGAGGGAGGGAGGAAGGAAGAAAGGAAGAAAGAAAATAAGAAAGGGGAGGGGGAAATAGTCAGTCTAGATGTATGATTTTATAGATACAGGGAACTTCTAAACAGAAAATCTAACCACTAACTACAGACTGTCAGCTAACTTTCACTTATGGTCTTAAAGAGACAGCTAGAAAATGGAGAAGTTCCATAACTTTGCTAGTGTCACTTATAGATGGCAGAGTTTGAACTCAGTTCTTCCTCAGGCATAAGATTGGTTACCTATCCCATACAGCACACTGTCTCTCATAAAAAATTTTAACTAATATTCATATGATGCTTTCAATTTTACAAAGCATTTTGCCTACTTTATCACATTTGAGTTTCATAATAATCCTGGAATAACTGTCTCTATTTTAGTTTTAAGAAAATTGATAGAATGTTGAACTAGCTCAGGCAGGGTCACTTAGCTAGTATAAGAAGCCCAGTATGAACCTGTCTTCATGACTCCAAGATCACAAGCACATACTCTTGAGAAAAACCTGGGTATGTAAATATCTATGAAATGAGAGAACAGGCCTCTTCCCACTCCCGCCCTTCAGTTCTTACTTCTAAGATGGCTACCTCTCCATTCACTGCTTCCCCCATATCATATGTCCATGGAGAGTAGGCATAAATGTTGTATAAGCATTTTCTTTTTGGCAATTATTCAAGAACAAGTTACATTACTTGTCATCGAATAACCAACTTATTTGCTTTAAATCCCCCACATCTCATGGTGCAAAGAAAAGGCTGACCTCAAAGTTGGCCTTCTGTGGTATAGAAAGAAATAATTACTTTGTGGTTACAACTGCTGTGACCAAAGGGGTGGGAAGAAACACTGGGAAGGGAGGCACAGACCCAGGAAAAGCTGATTTGAAGGTTGATCTTCTGGGCCTCACTAATTTCTGAAGAGAACTGCATTTTCCCTTCATGGTTTCATATCCCATCTTGTACTACAAATTGGGTAGAAGACAGGTATTGAATGATGTAAGATTAATGGATTCTCTAGTGCATATACTGCTAATAGCATAGAGATTGACCTGTCATTAAGGCCTCTCAGAAAATATCTGTCTGACCAGTTCATAATTTAGGTTCAGCATATAAATACAGATAATTAAAAATAAAACCCAGGATTATACATCAAAAGAAACAGAATTTGTTATTATTCTATCACTGTGAGAAACAGGGTGTGAACCCAGAAAGGAATCAAGACAGGCCTTGACGTCAGCCATCCCTCATTTGGAGCAATTTAGGCCATCTTTGACTTATGTGCAAGCAGTGACCATTGATTACACTGCAGGGGGGTTTCCTCTGGTGTCCCTTTGGTCTTATTACTGTAAACAGCTTTGTGTTCCTGTGTTTGTGTGTGTGTGTGTGTGAGTGTGTTTGTTTCCGTGTGTGTGAAATTGTCTGTGTTCTCTCTGAAGTACCATGGTTTAGTGTCTGCCTCACCACTTATAAGTGAATCCTTTCCAGTGACAAAGTTCTCTATTAACAGACAGATGAACATCCATCTCCCCTTTGTTTGGCAGTGCTGAGCCAAGAGGAGAAGGCAAGCTCACTTCCGAGGGAGGTGCTGGAAACTTTGCCAATTTCTTCTCCCTAAATGAGAGCATACATTCTAGAGAGATAGCAATCTGACTGCCTGACCTACACCTCTCTTGTTGGCCATTTATCATGGGGCCTTTTCAATTAAAATGAACCACTCACTCAAAGGGAAAGGCACCCCAGGAGTCCTCACTTCCTCAGCAGGCAGGTCGGTTAACAGGATTTTCCAGTGAGGTTTGAGAATTTAATGAAAGGTATATATAATTTAGAGGTAGCAGCCATGCATAGTTCATAGATGGTTGGCCTCAGAGTTAGGAAAATCTAGGATCAAGTCCTGTCTCTCACACATCCTGGCAGTCTGTACCTGTGCTAGTCTTAAGCTTTCAGTGCTCCAAGAACTTTTTAAGACTAAATGTTTCAGAAAAATCACTGATCTTCATTGAAGAGGGGGTTTGTAAGAGCTCCTTATGCTTATGGAATCAATGGTTTGGAATTTGAAAAAAAAGAAATTGATAAGTTGTTTTATATCTCTATCATTGTTTAGCTCAGCATATCCCACTCTGTACTTACTGTGTTTCTTAATAATATCTTTTTTTTTTGTTGGGAGGGGGAGAAGGCAAGGCAATTGGGGTTAAGTGATTTGCCCAAGGTCACACAGCTAGTAAGTGCGTCAAGTGTCTGAGACCTGATTTAAACGCAGGTCCTCCTGACTCCAGTATTGGTGCTCTATTCACTGTGCTACTGAGCTGCCCCCTTAATAACATCTCAATATGTTTCTTAATAATGCCTTAATTATAGCAGTAGAGCCCAGGGTAGGAATGATGGATGTACTGCTAGAATCTGAACCAGGAGAACCTGATTCACATCTCACATCAGATATTTTTAGCTTTGTGATAATAGCTGTATCACTTAATAATACTATTGAATTTCTGTTTCCTTTTCAGCAAAATCGAGCATGGGAAAAAATCTTATCGCCTATGTTGCCATATTGTTACATTCAAATGTAATAGCACATATAAACTGCTTATAAACTTAACTGTATATACATGTACATATACACATAAATACATACATATGTGTATAGATGCATATAAATACATATGTGTACAGATACTGAAACATATATTGTGTATCTATACACATACATACATATATAAGTATGTATGCATGGATTTACTTTCCTAATCATAACTGCTTATTGATGGACATATTGCTCCTCCTTAGCCCAAAAAAGGGTGATCCCCAGAAATGAACGCTTTTTATTTGAGCCAATGTCAGTTCATCACAATATTAACAAATGATGCCAGGCAGGATATTTGTGTAATTTTAAGTCAAATGGCTTCCTAGATCATTTCTACTTTTTGGATAAGAGACCATATGGACTAATTGAGAGAGTATAAAACAGAGTCAGGAGGACTTATATTCAAATCCTGCTTACTAGTCTTGTGAATAAGGATGAACTCTTCAGCCTCTCTGAACCTCAAGGAAGCCCTTAACACGAAAAGTTATAGATGTATTCATCATCCTCATTGCTTTGCACAATTAGGCTATTTCTGCTTGCTAAGCCATTTTAAGACCAAGGGTCAAAAACAGGACAATGGGCTTCTTCTCTTTTCTGAGTCCCACATGGAGAAATTTGTCTCTGTGTGTGACTTAACAGTTATTTGTTTTCGTTAATGCAATGCCATTTTAGAAATAGCCCTAAAAAGCTTTCCTCAAGATTCACAGAGAAGCCAAATTCAGTCTAAATGTGATATGACTGGATAATTTGGTCTCTTTTCACTGGGAATTCAGGTGAAAAAAAACACAATAAGAGTTCATCCTGACTTCCCTGTCATTTTCTGAATTGTTTTATGTTGGTCATTCATGGGCCTAAGAGCATTTATTGACCATTTAGCCATTTGGACCAAAGCTGTTCATTTCTTAACATTTTCATTCACTCAGCAATTGTCTGTTTAGTGCTGTTAGGTTGAGATCATTGTGTCATGGTCTAAGGAGGGCAAAGAGAAGACTACAACATAATCCCTGCTCTTAACGAGTACAGAATCTAATAGAAGATAGAAGGGTATTTATGAGTTAGCAGGTTGAGGATTGTATATGGACTTGGACAAAATGGGTCTAAATTTTTTCTCTACTGCTTACCACCAGTATAAAATTTGGTGATAGAAAAGCTATGTAATTTTTATTTAATTCAGTTTACTAATCTGTAAAGTAGGAGAAACATTGGAATAGGTGTCCTAGGGAGTCTTTTCCAGTCCTCAATTCATGATGCTATAGCATATGCATAGATACTACTATACATATAATAACTGGTATTTATATAGTGTTGTAAGACTTGTAGAAGACTATACATCTATTATTTCATTTCCCCTTCATAGTAATCATATGAAGGAGGTCATAGAGGTATCTCCATTTTTCATATCAAGAAATTGGTTAAAAAAAGAAAAAGGTTCATCAGGGTTAAAGGATTTGCCCATCAATCAATTAGTCAAGTAACATATATTATTAAATGTTATGTGCCCACAATTGTGCTTGTTGCTGAGAGACAAGCAAAGAAACAAACAAAAAACAAAACAAAAAGACAAAAACAAACCAACCAAAAACCAAAAAACCCAACTAATTCCTGTTCTCATAAAATTTTCTTTCTGTTAAATGGTCATACAGCTAGTAAATGCCAGAGGCATAATTTGAACCTGTGATAGTGAAGACCAATAAAAGAGGTATTAAGTCATTATTTAGAAGGAGGTGATAGTTATGAATGTAGGAAAAAGTGATAAGGAGAGAAAATACCTTAGGGATCTTTGGATCAATGAGGAGATGGCGTAGAATACATTCGAATTCAGTTGAGTAGTCATTCCAATAACAGATTTTTCTTGAATTTGTCACTACATTGACCAAATTTTCTATTTGTTCTACCATCTGTTTGGTATTTGTTATCTGTCTTCTCCTCATTTTGATCTTCTGTATTACTTCTCTGTGGTCAAGTTAACCCTTCCCCAATGTGCATGAATCATGCATCTTAAATAGAATGAGATGACATTTCTAATCTTTCTTTACTTCTTTGGAAGGCTAGGAATTTCCTCTTGCGTATAAAGGGAAAAGCAAGAGAAGAAGCATTTATTAAGTGCTTGTTTTGTGACAGGGACAGTGCTAAGCACCTCACAAATATTATCTCAATTGCTTCCCAAAACAGCCCTGTGAAATAGATGCTGTTGCTATTTACCTTTTTATCATTGAGGAAACTGAGTCAGGCAGAGAGCTCATGTTACTTGCCTAGGGTAACACATCTAGTAAGTGCCTGAGGTTGGATTTGGACTCAGTGACTTCTCCACTGCACTGCCTAGCTGCTATAAACAAAGCCCCTTAACCATATTTCCAACTCAGGAATTTTATATTAGTGGAGAACTAAGACACAAAAAAAGCAGGTGGGAAGTGCTGACCCCTGCCTACAGCTTTTTGTGGTGTACACACTCACAGCCACGGGGCTGTGTGGTTTTCTCAGAATGTGTGGGCACTGCAAGCAAGTGAACCAAAACAGACAAGAGGAGTAGATGTCAGAAAACACAACAAACAGGGAAAACATGGGGCTGCCCGGTAGATTTCACACAGTCCCTTGGGGTTTTCTCCCTTGCCCATCCACCCAAACTAATTATTGTCTTTTATTTCCCCATCTAACTGTTGTGTTTAGTCATTTCTGTCATATACAACACTTTGTGACCCAATTTGGAATTTTCTTGACAAAAATAAAAAGACTAGTGGTTTGCCATTTCCTTCATCAATTCATTTTAAAGATGAGGAAACTGAGGCAAATGGGGTTAAGTGACTTACCCAGGGTCATACTGCTAGGTATGAGGTAGATTTGAACTCAGGAAAATGAGTGAGTACTCAAGATGAGTGGGTGCTCTATGCAGCAGCACCTAGTTGCCCCAAGTGAATTTACCAAGCTGATGTTTACTACCTGTAGGACCTCAAACAAGTCTCTTAGCTTCTCTAGACATCAGCTTCCTCATGTTCAAAATGAAAGGTTGGACTCGTTGACCTCTGAGATTTCCTCTAATTCTAGATCTTTGTTCCTAATTAAGCCTGTTTCTAGTAAAGGAAAGAGAAATCAGAAAATGGACAATTATTTGCAAAATAAGGTATGGATTGTGTGTGTGTGTGTTTGTGTGTGTGTGTCTGTTCTAAAGCTTTACATATCTGATGATAGAAGGAAAACAGAAAAAAAGTCACAATAGGGGAGGTGGAGATAGCAGATGTTAGGACAGATTGTGTGCCTTCTCCCAGCCTCCAATCCTGAATGTAAAAAGAAAAGGGGGAGAAAAAGGGGGAAAGAGACAGAGAAAGCGAAATCCCTATTACCTTCCAACAGGGGGCATTTCAGGCCTCCTTTGTCACTAGCTGAGCCATTTAGTCCATGAAAAATAGATCCCAAATGTTCCATCATCTGCTTTCCTTCTCCACTGACAGCCAGCATAAGACAACTGGCCCCATGCCTGGACCATCTCACACTGTGGGCAGTACCTTTACATAGTTTAAGATTGGGCGTCATAGTTTTCAAAGGTAATCCTATAGTCCAGCCTGTGCATCTGCTCTTCCTCCTCCTCTGGAGCTGGACTGGGCAACATTTCTTTTAAAACTGACATCTATTTTTAAATGCTAAACTTTTTTTTTTTTCCATTTTTGCACTTTCCCATTTGTGAGGCATTTTGAACTACCCTTTCATTCACGCCTTGTTGTGGGATGATGGCTTATGACGCACAAAGGATTTTCTTTCCCAACTGAAAACCCCCCTCTCATATAAAGAGCTTCAAGAAATTAAAAGGAGGGAAAAAGTCACTTCAGCAAAGTAATGAAATAAATATAGCATTAGAAAACATTAAGTTACACCGATGAAAACCAGCCAGGTCAGTCAACAAAATGCTAAAACAACTGATTGACATATGAAAAGACCAATTAATCAATGTTTATTTTGCCTATACATCTCCAAAGAAGCAGTACCTTTGATTTACCAAAAAAAAAAAAAAAAAAAAAAAAAAAAAAAAAAAAAAAGAACAACAAACAAAAAACAATTGGTAGGTTAGATCTCTTGGTGTTCTATAGATAGAACCAGAGAAAGTGTTTTAATATTTTTGATATTCTTCTCGTAAACTTTGTTGGGTTTTTTTCTTTTTCATGCTTTGGCTAAGTCTATTAATGAATACTCTTAAATACATCTCTTTGAGTGTCAAAGTGAGTTCAGCCAAGGAACCAACCTGTGTGAGCCCCTTAGACCACAACTTCATCCATAAGACCAACGTGTAAAAGAAAATCAGTTTCTATGAACTTGCCACCCATGAATTTAACTACAGATTGAAAGTACCTGTTTCTATTCTAAATCTGCATCTTATCTTGGGGGTAAATGATAACCATAACTTGAGTACCTGTTGTGTAGAATATCCGCTTTTATTTTCATTTGTTTTGCTATTTACATTTTCAATTTCAAAGACTGGCCCCTGGTTTTGCTATTATGTGATTAAATTTTACAAATATTTCTATCATTTCCCTTTCAGATTCTATTTTAAAGATTATGTTTGTCCTACTATTAACATTTTCAGATTTCAAAGGAAGTTCATTGATATTAGTTTCATAGCATTACAACTTGTAAATTTTGATTATCTCCTTTTAAGCCTTCATTTTCCAAGGATGAAAGTCTTAATGATAACAATTTTTAATCATGGTATCAAGAATGCTTAATTATTGCAATAGTCATTACTATTATTAAGATTACTTCATCTTGTTCTAGTAAGACTACAAAATACTTCATTGTCATCATCATCATCATTTTAGTCCCATGTAAGCTCCCTGAGGACAGGAACTTCTTATATTTCTTCAGTATGTAGAACCATTGCTGGTATACAGTAGGTGTTTAAAAATTGCTACTTGTGGGAATGAAATGCAAGTCAGGTACTCTTTAGAATTTTTCATTTTGATTACCAGAGAGCTGATTGGTTTTCCCTAAATCTTCGCAAGTAAATTGGGCTCTTTTCAGTTTCCCTCTTTGCTCTTCATCTATCACTCATATACTTGTATCACAGCATTTATAAAAGTACCTGATATTGCAGGTAGTTACCATTAATAGACTCATAGAATGACAGCTTCTTGAGGGCTTTGACTATCTTTTTTTGTTTGTTTGTTTTACATAGTCAGCCCTTATTGTAATATTTCTTAAATAATGAACATTTAATAAATACTCTTTCATTTGTTTCTTCATTCATTCATTCATCCTCTCCTACTTATAGTCACATTAGCACTGAGGGGAATATAAGGTGGCAATGTGTTCATTGTTTGTTAACTGATATTGAACAAACAAACATTTGGCTCAATTTAGCAAAACCAGTCTTGAGGGCTTTCTGCCAGTGATGTGTCTATTATGCATATGTAAAGATCATACAAAATTCCTACTTAGAGGGTGCCACAAGGATATTTCTGTTTAAAGATTCTCTGATTGGAAAACCTAGAAGACTTACATGAACTAATACAAAATGAAGTGAGCAGAAGGATAACTTTGAACACAATAACAATATTGTATGAAAATTAACTGTCAATTACTTAACTTTTCTCAACAATACAATGATCAAAAACAATTCCAAAGGACTTATGATGAGAAATGCTATCCACCTCCAAAGAAAGAATTGATGAAGTCTAATAAAAACGTATTTTAATAGATTTTTAAAATTTTTTCTTGGTAGTTTGATGGATGGATGAATAGAAAGAAAGAAACAAAGAACGAAATATAGATAGATAGATAGATAGATAGATAGATAGATAGATAGATAGATAGATAGATAGATAGATAGATGGATAGATGGATAGATGGATAGATAGATGGATAGATGGATGGATGGATGGATAGATGGATGGATGGATGGATGGATGGATGGATGGATGGATGGATGATAGACAGATAGATAGATAGATAGATAGATGGAACCAAGGGAAGAAACTGCAAATGGACAGTGAATTGGACAAAAATTTAACGGGAGAAAGAAATTAGGATGAATTATATTTGGAAAAGTGCACACCAGTCTCAGTGAACCCCAAGTTGTTCCCTACATCAAAAGTTTATCTTTCTTTTAGCACTAATATTCTTCCTCTAGTGCTCTATGGGGACAAACCTTGGATTGCCATAATCTGTGAAGAACCAATATTTTTGGTGAGAGATAGACAGTAAAAGACATAGGGTGGATATGAGTAGACTATAGCATATGGAATGGAAGACCTGTATGAAACAAACCCTTAAAAGATATTATGTAGGAAATATATGATGTGAAAAGGGGATAGAAAGGTTAGAGGGGGATAAGAAATGAATAGTTCTGGTATCCATGGGTTACTAAAATATGTGGTAGAGGATCTCCAGTGCAATGAATGCATTCTTTTTTTTATTTTTTTATTTTATTTTTTTTTAATTTTAATTTATTTTCTTGGTTACATCATTCATTTCCACAAGGTTTTGAGTTACAAATTTTCTCCCCTTTTTGTCCCTACCCCCCAGCCCAGAACATTGATCCCACTGTAAGATCCCTCCCACAATCTGTTCCCTTTTATGCCCTCCTCCAACACCTCTCTAGCTTTCTAGCAGGGTAGGGAGCTCCTCCCTGCCCCT
>JAQQSW010013372.1:0-12331 GCA_028646575.1 Pseudocheirus occidentalis
GTCTTTCTAGAACTTTCTTTGAGTGTAGGTATCTCCTTCCATTCTGAGACTTGTAGATTTGTCTTTTAACTGTGTGTTCCTGACAAGAGTCCAGTTTATCAAGGTTGGTCATCACACATATGATGTGTCTGTGACTGTGTACAAATTTTTCCTGGTTCTGCTCTTCTCACTTAGCATCAATTCGTATAAGCCTCTCCAGGTAAACATGAAGTCCATCTCCTTCCCATTTCTTATAGCACAATAGTATTCCATTACATTCATATACCATAACTTGTTCAGCCATTCCACAACTAATGGGCATCCCCTAAGTTTCCAGTTTTTTTGACACCACCTCAATATATCTTTTTAATAAATAATTTCCATGGAATCAGTTTTACAGTCCTGATAAGTTCATTCCATGACAAAACTTTTTAGACATTAATTTGCAATACTTATATTCTTTTAAATATAATTCATAATTGAAATGACCTTCTCTATAATGCCATGAATAAATTATTGTAATAAACAGTAGTTATTATGGGAAATGGAACTGAACCATTCAAATAATGAAGATTGTATTATTTGATTAACATATTATGTAATTCATTTAAGAGATGATTATATTATATATTAGTTCATTATATGATGATATTATTTGTTAAATTTTTATATGATTAAACTTATTAATATTTGTTGTCAAGTCATCATGACTATATATATTATATATAAAATGATGAGACTTATAATTATTTCTTGTAAGAGATTTACAAATCTTTCCAATGATTTTACTTTTGCTATTAGTTCAGGTGGCTATCTAATAGACCTATGTCTACTTCTCTTTCAAACCTAAATATTTTGTGAATTGTTTCTTGTGTATGTCATATATATGAAGACCTTATTAACCAATGCCATTAAATTATATTTTTTGTCTCAAAGCAAGTGGTAGCAGCTCGTGTCTTGTGGGAACATATAGACATATTACTTGAAAGGCAGTTAGGTGGTACAATGAATAATGTGCTGTGCCTAGAGAAAGGAAGATGACTTCAAATTTGACCTCAGATGCTTACTAGCTACTTCACCTTGGGCAAGTGACTCAATCATGTTTGCCTCACCTTTTTCCTATGTAAATAGCTAGAGAAATAAATGGCAAACCACCCCAGTATCTTTGCCAAGAAAACCCCAAATGGGATTATAAGAAGTCCAACATGACTGAAAAATGATTGAACAATAGCAATAGGTAATTCAGTAGATAAAGCTTTTATTATTTCTACTTGTTCAAAAAAGTGAAAAAAGCCCTAAGCCTTCTTGACCATAAAGCTGTACTTTTAAAGAATTATTTTCTATACACTTTATATTTTTACCGTTTTATATACCCCCTTCTTTACCACTCCCCTCCTCTAAATGTCAGCTTCTTGTGAACAAGGACTATTTTGTTTTTGCCTTGCGTCATGATTCCCTAGAATATTGTTTTATGCATAAATATTTGATAAATGTTTTCAGTCATAAGGCTAGATAATCTGCATTTGGACTGTAGTCTGGCTTCAATGTTCTTATATGCATTATTCTTCATCTCATTAAATTGAGTAAATAATTTTAATCTGTGGAAATATTTTGATATAATAAATCTGTTTTGTGTATGAGTAACTATCCCTAAGAATGGTAATAAAGCTATCATATTTTACTCCTATCACAGAATGTAATACACTTATCATCTGTGCCTCTACCAAAGTCATTGACCAAAATGATAAATATCATAGGGCTAAGAATAGATGTCTGGACATTTCACTAGAGGTTTGCCTTCAACTTGAGATCAAACTATTAATGATATTGTTTTGATTTTTGTCATTCAGCAGTTCCAAATTCACCTAAAGTAGACAAGGGATTTATTCAAATTCATAAGACATTTTTCTAGTAAACAAATATATAGCAGTCACATTTTTAAAAATACTCCAGAAATATAGGCTATTAGTAATCAAATTTTTAAAAATACTCCAGATCACTAATAATTGAAGAAATGAAAATTAAAGTAACTCTGATATTCTGTTTCATAGACATTAGATTGGCAAATATGATAAAAGAAAAAATGACAAATGTTGAATGGACTATGGGAAAATAGACTCACGAATGCACCTCTGGTAGAATCATGCTGTAGTTCAGCCCTTCTGATAAACAATTTGCACATAAACTCAAAAAAAAGTATTTAACTGCACGTGTGCTTTGATCCAATTATATAACTGCTAACCTTATATGCCAAAGTGTTCAAGGAAAGGAAGAATTCTGATATGCACAAAAATGGTTATAACATATCTTCTTAATAGCTCCAAACTGGAAAGTAAGGGGTTGCACATCTATTGAGGGATAATCAAATCACTTATGAATATAATGCAATATAATTGCACCAGAGGAAGAAATGGAATGAAAAGTGACTGAGGAAACTGAGAAGACCTTTATGAAATGATGCAAAGTGAAAGGAGCAGAATTAAGAGAAAGATTAGGCAATAACCACATTTTAAAGTAAAATAATTTAAATAATTTTAAAAGATTTGCAAATGGATCGATGTAATGATAAGCTACTAGTCCAGATGAATAAGATGATGTATGATATGTGCCTTTTGCTGGAGAGGTAATGAACAAAAAATTCAGGAGAGACACATTTATTTTTTTGTATAACATAAGAATTTGTTTTGCGGAACTATCATATCTGTTATGTATTTTAATTTTTTTCCCATTAGGGAACCATAGAAAGGAAAGTTAACCAATATTTGTTTTTATTATTGTTCTGGCAATAGACATTGTTCTCCCTCTGGGTCTAGCATCTGATTAGTTCATCTTTTCACATTCCTTGTGGAACTCCAGTGTTCAGCATCAGATTTCTGAGCTAACCCACTTTTGCGCTACCCTTGGTTTGAAGGTCATGTATTCAACCAGCTGGGATGCTTGAGAAGGCAGAGGTAAACATCTATAGAAGATAATGGAACCTAGGTAAAATAAAAAGACCATAGAGGAGGGAGAACCATAAAAGCATTGCCATATTAGAACTACCCAATATGCAGTACGAGGGCAAAACAAAAAACAAGGAGGATTGAATAAAAGGTAAAGAAGAGACACGGTTTCAAAGGTTTCTCTGAAGTTTACCTCATCAGTCTCAGGAGTCCTTCTCCACCTTCTTTGTGGGTGGGTGTCTATGAATGCAAGCAGGTCAGCCCAGGGTCAAGAAGATAGCTAGTCTCTAACAAGTTGCTAGAACCTGGAAGGTTAGGGCTGGAAAAGGAAGAGAGTAGGCCCAAGGATAGTGACTTCTGGGAATTTCCCTCTAGCTTTGTCCGGAAAAGTACCCTCCATACTTTGAAGGTCACAGATATCAACTACCCTCTATAGAAAGAATAGAGAACAAGGGGTAGGTGGAAGAGTATAGCAGTCCTAGTCCTACGGCAGTTATCTTCTTAGTCTAAATGCCTTAGTTCTGATACTAGCACTCAATTTATCCTGCATATATCTTCTTTATTCCCCATAGCACTTACTTTTGGTAGGTAACTGGATGAGTGCATAGATGGCATAATTGATAGAGTGCTATGCTTGGGGTGAGGAAGTCTTGAGTTCAAATTCTACCTCAGATACTAACCATGTGACTTTGGGCAAGTCATTTAATCTTTGCCTCATTTTCCTTAAATGGATCCACCTATGCCCAGCATTGATGTGAGGATCAAATGCAATTATATTTGAAAAGCACTTAGCATGGTGCCAGACCCTTAGTAGATAATTAATGTTGGTAAACTAACAATATAATGGAGGCTGTTATTAAATGAAGTCAACAAACATTGTGCTTACCATGTACTACTGAATTAAGAATGTGTAAATTATGTCCTCAGAAAAATGTTGTCTTTTTTTCTATAACTATTTGCACATCTGTTACAAATACTGCATCAATTCACCTTATTCTCTATCTGTTTGTATAAACTGTGTTCGCTGAATATTTTAACTAGCTAGTTGCTGCTATCTTTGCAGGCACAATTGCAATGGCACTAGGTGAGGGAGACTAAGGAGTTAGCCATTAGGAAGTGAAAATAAGGGAAGCAGCTGTGAGTAGAGTAAAATGAAACAAAGAAATGGAGCAAGTGTCAGTGGCCTGAGGGCTACCCCTAGGAAATTATTGCTTCAGCGGCTTATGGTGAGTCCAATAACAAAGAATGACAATAACCAGTATGGACAGTTCTCCCTTTACGTAAATTCACATTGCAAATTCGATTTTACCTAAAGAATTCTAAAAAAAATCTGTGTTCAAAAAATAATTAAGGAAATTTCTTATATCATGCAGCCACTATAAGATAAGATACTTTATGATTCCTTAAGTGGAAAGGCATATATTAATCAGTTCCAGTCTGCAGGCTGCATTGTGTTTCTTTTCCTTTATTCAATAGTGATCCTTCTATTTTTACCATGGTTGGCAGCAAAAATGTTCTTGAGGGGAAAAGTGACCCATTTCAAAAGTGTAAGACATTAATTGTTTTGAAAATGGAAATGAAAGCAATTAGAAAGTGTGAAGGACAACAATTGTTTTCAATAACAACTTAGTCTTGTGGTGTTGACTATGAATATCAAAGTGAAAGATGCTGCCCTGATAAAATAGCATACAAAAGGCAGTGCTTATGTGAAGTTGACTTCTGGGTTGCTACAAAGAGGAAGTGTTATTCCAGAGATTAAGAAACTATTAACTATGTGAAAGAAGACCAGACTCAGAAGAATATTCCTTTAATCTTGATGCTCAAAGCCTTTTGGAAGATATAAAATTTAAAAAAAACAGCAAAAGCAACCTGAATGAACACAGGTATTTACAGCAAGCAGTGATTAGATTGCATGATTTTAAAATAGTGCAGGATTTCTTAATGCACACATCAGGAAAGACTGCTAGTGCAGATATTGAAGCAGCAAAGACGTTCCCAGACTTCATGTAAAAAAATAATAGAGGAAGGTCCCTACTTGCTGGAGCAAAACTTTTAATGTATACAAAAGTGGACTGTTTTTTATCAAAGAATCACTAACCTACTTCTCAGTGGAGGGTTCCACTGTTCCAAGATATATACCTTTGAATTATAGAGCTATTCTCCTGCTTGAAGAGAATGTTTCTGGGACTTGCAAATTAAAACCTATTCTTGTGTGTGGCATTGCTAAGAAAATCCCAGAGCATTGAAACTATCAACAAAATAACACTACCTGGGCATTATTTTGATAAGCCAAAGGAATGGATAATCCTTATTATTTTTGTTTATGGGCTGCTTCCTTCCTGAAATGGAGAAATTTTGTAATGATATTGTCATTCCTTTCAAGATTCTACGTATTTTGGATAATGCCTCTGGTTAGCCTCCCCATCTGGATGATTTTAATGAAAATACAAAAGTGGTCTATCTTCTCCCTAACATTCCCTCATTATTAAGACATATGGATCTGGGGGTGATCGAGAATTTCAAGACAAATTACTTTCCATATTTATCCAGGTTATTGCTTTGGATGCCAAAAAGGACTTCACATAGAGAGAGTTCTGGAAGTCCTATAATATTTAATAATCAATCTGAAATATTGCTAAGGTATGGGAAGATATAACAGAAACATATATAAAGTTTTAAGAAAAAAGTGCACCTGAAGTTCCTTCAGAATTTTTGTGGATGTCAAAGATGAAATGTTTGAAAAAGTAACAAGATTATAAAATTAGCACAAGAATTGGAGCTAGGAGAGGATGAGAATTATGTGGAGGAGTTGATTCTCCTAGAGAACTGTCTAATGAGGATCTGATTGAGCTGCTAGCTGCAAAAATTGCAGAAAAAGAAAAGGAAGCTTTGGAACTTGAGATGAAACCAAATACAGTTGGCAGAAACATTTCATCATTTGAGTGAATTTTTTTCTTGTATTGAAAAAAAGGATGAATCCAAATACTTCAGGATTTTTAGAAGTTCAAAGACTAATTGAGGATAATATTGATTGTTATCATCAAATATACCAGGACAAAAAGAGAGCCATTCATAGCTTCATAAAAAATGCATCATAGTCAACCACTACCTATAAAGGTTAAGTGCAGTAGTTGGTGAAGGGGCAAAATACTACATATCTATGTTTACCTTATTGTACAGTACTGTGCATATTTTATCATTAACTTTACCTTTCATTTCATAATTCTATTCATTATCATGGTGTGATATTTAATGTGTCTTCATTTAGTACATTTTATGACTTCAATAAAGGTAATATTTCATGTATACTTTCATTATATATGCTAAGTAAAATGGGTAAGTGGGAGCACATTTGTGTTACTTTAAAAATTACTTTAAATAGAGGCAAGCAGAAAGGTACACTTATTAAAGGGAGAACTGGATGTACTTACATATTGTTCCTTTGGACCTTACAACCACTAATGGTCAAGGATTATTATCCTGTGTGGAAGAGAGGGTAGAGTTCTATGCAGAGGAGAAGAATGCTAGATTTGAAGATACCAGGGATTTGAAACCTGCTCTGACATTTATAGTCTGCCTGATGAAGAAAAGCTCATTGATCAGTTTCCTTATCTATAGATTGAGGGGATTAAACTAGATCAGAGGATCTTTAGCAAACCAGAATCTTTTGGCATTCTACTGAAACCTTGGACCTCTTCTTATAATAATTTTTAATGTAATAAAAGAAAACAAAATGCTTAGAGATGACACAGAAACTAATTATATTGAAATAAAAATGTAATTTATTTTTTCTCATCTTAGTTCACAGATTGCTTGAATCAATCCACAAACCTGTTAGTGTGTCGCAGGTTAAGAAGCCCTGTACTAGAGAAAGTCCTGTTCACTGCTGAATAAATGATCCTGTGACACTTGTTTTACATGTGAGAAACTAGAAGTTCAGAGAAAGAAAGGGACTTCCCTTTCATCACATGACTAGTAAGTGACTGAACTAGAATTTAAACCACTTATTGTGAAGACTGAAAAGATTTATCAACAGATAAGGTAAGGAAGAAGTACTTTGATCTGATGCCTTCTAATAAGGTGTCTAGTAATCATCATGCACAGATATCCTTCAAAACAACATTAAAGGGACAGGCAGGTAGTGCAGCAAATAGATTACTGGCCCTGGAGTCAGGAGGACCTGAGTTCAAATGTGACTTCTGACTCTTGACACACTAGCTATGAGACCTTGGGCAAGTCACTTAACGCCAATCACCTTGCCTTCCCACCTAACAACAACAACAAAACATTACATAGCCATGTTATTTTTAAGACATTTCTTTTATTTCATTTTTACAAATGGCATTATAATTTTAAATGAAGGAAATATTTGTGTGTTTTCTTTACAAACTCACAACATAACAGATTCTTATGTTTATGGACATAGTTGGATATTTAATCTGACTAATAATCAATAACAAAGCCTTTGCTTTAAAAAGTCTCGGCTAAAAGTTAAGGATTTTAAAAAGAGCATTTTCATTCTCTTTTCCAAATCTGCATAAAGTCATGGTTCAGGATCAAAGATTTTATGTGATGGTAATAACATCTAAAATAATATAAATAACAGTGCGGGTAACACTAAAACATTTCTAGTTAAAATTCAGGCAGCATTTTTGCAAAATGTTTTTTATGTTGTCTCATAATAGCAATAATATTTTAAGAACACTTAAATCAATGTAACAATTTATAGTCACATAGTAGTTAAGGCACATCATTTCATCTGACTTCCATACCAAATCTGTGAAGTAGGTATTGCAAATGTCATTTTACAAATAAGGAAAATGAAATTAAGAAAGTTTAAATAAATTGTCCAAAATCTCATAGTTAATAGTATCAGGAACAGGGCTTAAACTCTGTTAGGTTTCCTGATTGCAGATCATTATTTTTTCCCCACAATAATATACCATTCTTTGGAATTTAAGTTTTAAGTTGTTAGCTCAAATAGATGAGAACTTTGTGGGCAGCAGAGCTTTCTATTACGTGACACTAAACTGTATATTGTATTCGTTTTTTTATCTGCATAAGAAAAAGCTCATTGGCTACTTTATGTCAGTGGCTCTCAAGCTGGGGGTCATACCCCCTTTGGGGGGTCAAACATCCCTTTCACAGGGGTCGCCTAAGACCATCAGAAAGAACTGAGACACCACTCCTCTATCCATCTCCAGGAGGGTCTACCCACATGCAGATACACCCACATATGAGTATTAAAGTTTGCAGCATTAGGAAGGTCCAGAACCACTGCTTTATGTAATATTTGGATTATATTCTTACATAGGCAGGGTATATTATTACGCTTATACTAATAACAATAGCTAGTTGTGGACTGAACCAAGGTCTGCATGTAAATGATTGCTTCAACTTTTTGCTTTCTTTGAAATTCTTGCTAGAAATTTAATTTCTAAGACACAAGCCTCTGTACCTCACTGCAGTCAGAAATAAAATAGTCAAAGTATAGGATAATTCCAAAGGATTAAATCTAGAATTGAACAGTGATTTGATAAATCTAATTTGGCCCCACATAAAAAGTGGATAATTCAGTCCTTTTTTCCTCAAAATGTTTCATTTTTACCTAAATCGTCAACATAATAATTCAATTTTTAAATCCACTTTTGCTATGAAGGCCTTTTAATCTTTGCCATTTTTTTCAAATGTTAAATGAGAATAATAATAATACCACCCAACTTCCAGCATTGTTCTGAAGATCAAATGATGTAATATTTGTAAAGCACTTAGCACAGTGATAGGAGCAAACTAGACATTTAATAAATGTTGGTGGGTTGATGAATAAAATTCCCTTACAATTCATTCCAAAATGATTTATCAATTACCTCCTAGTCTTCTAGCATATGGGAAGACACTGGTTGGTCTTTGAGATCTGCAGAAAAATGTGACTGGAACTCATGAAACAGATTAAGATGTCAACAAAAATAATAAAATTCAATTTTAGGTATGATAATTGAAAGGGCAAGAAACAGAATGCTGTATGAGGTAGACAAGGAGAGGTTGATCAAAGAAATATAGTGAGGAGAAAAAAACTGTGAAAGTAAAATACTTTGTTTTCAGCAGTGGTCAAGTAAGAAACGTCCTTTTTAATTAAGGGTCTCAATATACCAGGTTGATTGTGATCCATTAAACTGTTAGCTCCTTGAGGGCAGTTTTCTCTTTTTATATCCCCTGTGTTTAGCACAATGCCTGTTACATTTTAGGTCCTTGATAAATGCTTATTGGCTGACTGACCACATTGCTAATGTTTCATCAATGTAGTTTGTAAGCACAAAATCTGAATAAAAACAATTAAAACTACAACCACCACTGATAAACCCAAAATTGACTGGAATATCATCACTTCCTCAAATACCTCCCCTCCTGGCTTAGCTTCTACTTGTACCCCACAACTACTGTCCAGACAAAGAGCACCTTGTAAAAATATATCCTGACAACTGCCTCTCCCAGAGCTAGTGAAGACTTGGGGATATAAATTCTCATTGACAAAGTCCTTAGCATTGTCGCATGTTTTACCATGAAAAACAAATAAGGTTTTATCAGTGTAAATAATATTAAAGAAAATGGTTGATTTTCTGCATATAGTGTGCGATTAATAAATGTTTTACCATTAATCTGTGCATATTAATTTGTAAAAGATTGCAAGTGGGAAGCACACACTGAAATAGGGACATTTAACATTTGAGTTGGTTGACCCTTATTGATTAAGCATTTAAAGTATACAGAGAATTACAATTTATTTTAGTGATGGAGATAAAAAAGAAAGGCAAAAACACAGTCCTCAGAGAGCTCATGTAACACAAGAGACAATATGCAAAAGTTATGCGTGTTTTTTAATTGACTTGTTTATTTACTTTTATTTTACAAGATTCAGTTCCACAAACGCTTGAGTTTCAATTCTTCTCTCCTCACTTTCCCCAAACCCCCATGGTGGCATGCAATCAAATATAGGCTCTGCAAATACTTTCACATTGTACAATAGTCTGGTTGTATAGAAGGATTGTAATTAATGGAGTGGAAAATGGAAAAAGGAAACATGTAGATTGCTTCAGTCTCCATTTAAACTCCATTTTTTCTAGATCTTTCTCTGAATTTAGGTATCTCCTTTCATCCTTAGACTTGTAGAGTTGTCTTATATCTGTGTGTTGCTAAGAAGAGTCCAGTTTATCAAAGTTGGTCATCACACATACGCTGTGTCTGTGATTGTGTACAAATTTTTTCTGTTTCTGCTCTTCTCACTTAGCATCAGGTTGTATAGGCCTTTCCAGGTGAATATGAAGACTGTCTCCTCTCCATTTTTATAGCATAATAATATTCCATTACATTCATACATCACATCTTGTTTAGCCATTCCCCAATTGATGGGCATCTCCTTAATTTCCAGTTTTTTGCCACCACAAAGAGAGCTGCAATAAATATTTTTGTACATATGGGTCTCCCTCCCACTTCTATGATCTCTTTGGGATACAACCCCAGAATTGGTATTACTGGGTCAAAGGGTATGCAGTTATTTATAGCCCTTTGGGCTTAGTTCCAGATTGCTCTCCAGAGTGGTTGTATCAGTTCAGAACTCCACCAACAAAGCATTAGTGTTCCACTTTTTTTCCACGTCATCTCCATCATTCCTTATTTTCTTGTATTGTCATCTTAGTCAATCTGACTGGTGAGATGTGGTACCTCAAAGCTGTTTTAATTTGCATTTCTCAAATCAATAGTGATTCAGAGCATTTTATATGTTTATAGATATCTTTATTTTCTAGCTCAGAAAATTGCTTGTTTGTATCCTTTGACCATTTATCAATTGGGGAATGGCTTGTATTCTTATAGATTTTACTTAATTTCCTGTATATTTTAGAAATGAGGCCTTTATCAGAGATACTGGTTGTAAATATTCTTTCCCAGTTTCCCACTTCCCTCTTAATCTTGGTTACATTGGGAATGTTATGCATATTAATGTTATATACATTGTAAATGGAAGCTAATATCAGAGACAAGTCACTAGGATGGTGGCGGTGGTGAGTCCTGGCAGAGGTCTTTTGCAGAAGGTGAGATTTGAGTTGAGTCTTGAAGGAAGCCATTGAAGAAGGAAGTTGATTGTTGATTTCTTTCAGTTTTTTTTCTTTTTGATATTTAAAACTTCAGAGTCCCAAGTAATAGCAAAAACTGTTAGCTCCTTCAATGATTGACATCTGAAGGTCTAGTTTGGAAGGTAGAACATTAGTAGGTATGTTTCATGTTTGAGAAGACTGATTGGGTCTTAGCTCCTCAGAAGCATGTAAGTATATATTTTCAGCTGTTAGCTCTTTTCTTTTTCCCCCCATTTGACATTACAAAGGCAGTATTGCATGAATTTTCAAATTTGGCTTAATAAGAAATGATATATAATAATGTACAATTAAAAATTAACACTTCCTCTTATCTGTCTGAATGACAGAGTATTTTCACAGCTAGGTAGGAAACTGATGTGGTGAAGGGAGTGAAGAATCTGGAATCAAGAGAGACTGGGGTTTAAATCCTGCCTCTGATATTTCCTGTATGTGATGAGAACATCATTTAATCTCTGGGAGCCTTGATTTTCTCCTATATAAAATAAGTACTTCAAATATTTTTAAATACAGTAAGATAAAGTATTTGAATATCCCTCATAAATATGAAAATGTGATAGAAATACCAAGTAGTATTATTAAGGAAAGAAAAGGGCATGGAGGGGTGGAGCCAAGATGGTGGCATAGAAGCAGCAAGGTTCTGCAGCTCCCACACAGCCACCCTAAATACACATAAAATATGAACCTAAACAAATTATAGGGCTCTCAAACTCACAAAAATACAGAAACACATCTCTCTCTGAAGGCAGCTCGGCAGGAGGGGCTAACCGTGGCAGGCCCGGAGCCAAGACCAGCCCAGCCAGAAACCAAAACCACGGACAGGCCCCAAGGAGGTTGGGAGGAGCCAAGCCTCCCAAGCCAAGTGAGTCTACCCCAGGGAGCAGATCTACATCACCTGAAGGGATATTCACATCTAGGAAGTCAGGATTTGAGAAGGTCAGTGAAAGTGAAACTGTGAAACTAAATTTGGGGGAGGAAAAGCAGTTCAGCCAATCTGCCCCCAGAGCAAGGAAGCAGTGGGGGAAGGGCAATAAGTGCTGTAACTAGTGGCTGCCCCCACTAGGCCCAGAAAGCCAATGAGGAGAAGAATGCCTTAAAGTCGAATTTCCCAGATGGAAAAAGAATCTCAAAAGCATTCTGAAGAGAATAATTCCTTCAGAAGTAGAGTGGAGCAAGTGTAAGCTAATGACTTTATGAGAAACATAGATACAATTAAACAGTTACAAACAAATGAAAAAATAGAAAGCAATGTGAAATATCTCC
>JAQQSW010013373.1:0-12331 GCA_028646575.1 Pseudocheirus occidentalis
TTAAAAAAAAAAAAGGTGAGTAGGGTTAGGACAGTTAAGATGTGATTCAAAGTCAAGGACAATACAGAATTGAACTTGTTAAAAGCTCAAGATTTTACACGCACACACACAAACCTAGCCGTGTGATCTTGGGCAAGTCACTTGGCCCCAATTGCCCACCTTCCCCCCTCAAAAAAGCAAAAAATTAAAAAGCTCAAGATTTCGACAGGATGAAGGTGATACCAAATCAGAGGTGATGTTATGGGAAGAGTGAAATGACATTTTGGTGAGGTTGGTAAATAAGTTTAGAAAGTGGTGAGGTTCAGAAAGAGATTTTGATCAACTAAAGAAATGTTTTTGTGAGTATAGAGGTGGAATACTTGTAAATGGCAGTAAGGTGAAGTGTATGACCATTCCTGTAGGTGGCTGAGGTAGCGTGAATGTGCAGAGTGATGAACTGGGTAGCAAAGGTATTTGAGGGTACTTTGGCATGTATATTAAAGTCTTTGAGTATAAGGAAGACTGGGACAGAGAAAAAGACGTAGCCAGGTATTGAACAATGTCAACAAGAAATGAGGAAGACCTGAGTTTCAGCAGCTAGTAGCCATTCTGCTCTGGATATGATGCTCTAGCTGGGTGAGATGAATCTCTAAAGAAAACATTGCTGAAAGTGGCAGGTGAAAGGGTCTGGGAGTCAGTCGATGGGCATTTCATGCTTCCTATGTGCCAGGCACTGTGCTGGGGACATAAAGCCAAAGAACTGCTTCTATAATGGAGAGAATATGAGCCAGGTACTGAACTCTTTGAGGTAGGAGTCTCCTAGAGGTTGTTGGGTAACAGCTACCAGAATCTTGATTGGGTGATAAATCTGAGAGCCATCTGCATAGAAGAATAAAGCAATGGTAGGTAGATGAAAACACTAAAAGAAAAAATATGATGGATGAAGAGAAAAGGATTTAGAACTATGTTCTCACTCCATTATATCTTCTAGAACCCCTATTCTGTTAACAAATTACACTTCACTGTTAGATCTCTTTATCATTGGCATGCTCCATTACCTTGCAGTCACAAAAACCTGCTTCTCCCCAGAAAAAAAGTTCTGTTTTGCTTGATTACCTCCTCTAGTACTGCATGTACCCTCTCTCTTCCCCTGACACTGGACCAAGGAGAGAAATAGGCATATATTTTGCTCCTCAATGCCACTTCCCCTGGTCCCCATTTTTTATTGCCCACTCCCTCATTTCCATCCACCTCAACCTTTCTGCTTCTCCAGTCCCTAACAATGTTCTGCTCTGAATCTGCCCACTCCTTCCACTGTGCCTTCTGGAACACCTGCTGCATAATTAAACTTCTTTCATCCAACCTTTCCTCCTTTAATATTTTGGCATTCATGGAGACCTGTCTCCTTCCTGATGATACTGCTTCCCTGATCATCATTTTTTCTCATACTCCTAACTCATGGTTTTGAAGTGGAGGGAAGAGTTAGAATATACTCTTGGTTCCCCATTTCCACTTGAACTTAGAGACGACCACTACCACTTAGCAGCCTCTCCTCTTGAGAGGCTCATGCAGTTGAAATTTATCACCTACTCAAGATACTAAGAGATTTCGAAAGACATTAATAGACCCTTAAATATCCTAACTTACTAGTTCTTAGTGATTTTCTTCTTTCAAAGCCTGTATGAGGTGACATCTCCTTCTTTGAATCTTTCTGACCCCTCTACTACTTCCCAAATGCCTCTCCTTCCCCCAGTGAAAACTCTCTATTCTCTTGTTCTTTTTGAACTTTAGTTATCTTCTTAGGCATATCAAATTCTATTTTGGATCATACCAATTGATGTATCTATGGTACAGTACCCACACCTAGGATAGTGTCTTGTAGAAGATCGGCAAGACAATGTTTTTAAAATTGAAGCATCTTTAGAAATGTGTCTCCCACCACAGCACTTAATATCTATCACCACAGTGAAATCTTAACATTTATACTAGAAAATTCTTTTGAGATGCATCCACTTGGAAACTTAAGAGGGAATCCACTACCTCCTCTGCAGGCAGCTGATTCATGTTGCTAAGTGCTAAGGTTATTATCCCTGCCTCCCCCCCAAACAGAACCAAAAAAAATCGTGGTCTTGTCCCTGTCTTACAGGTATCCCTAACTAAATTGTAGACAAGAAACAAGTGACAATTCAAGTCAGTTTATCTGAAGGATAAAATAGGGTGCCTTTGAGGCAGAGAGAAGAGTGTAACTAAAAACTTGAATTTGGGAATGAGTATAGGGATATTCATGAAACAGAAAACTGGCTTGGCCAGTATGGTAGCCGCCATATTTTTTGGTTAAGTAGCATAAGCAAGAATAGCTTCCCATTGTAGACTCAAATATATAGGTAGTATGTCTCTAATAGGAAAGTAGTCAAGAGTACATTTGCATGTTTCAGACATTGCCTCAAGTACACTCTAATCTGACTGTTCCTCTTGTAACCCTTCTGAAGTCCTCCCCCGATGCCTCCTTGTAGCCTAGAGGTGACTCTGGGGTTCCCAAAGGCTATACCTGTAGAGCACAAGCTAGAAGAGCTTTGACTGTGGCCTGGTGTAGGCAGCTTCTTGGGAGGTACTGCCAGGTCAGGCGGCACCTCCCTGAAGCGAAGCAAAGCTGCTAAAAATAATGCAAGAGAAGACTTGCCCAGTAAATTCCCAGCTCAGCACTATGATAAAGAGAAACACTGTGGTATGCAGGAAACAGGAATGGCCTGGTCGTTGAGAGTCCTGGGTTGAAATTCTGCCTCAGATCTGTTTTGACTGTGGGACTTGGGACAAACCATTTAATCCTTCTCAGCCTTAGTTTGTTCAACTGTAAAATGAGGAAGATAAAACCTATGGCACCTACCTCATTCAAGTTAAATGAGATGCCTGTAAAGCATTTTATAAGTGCAAAAGTGAGTGTGTATTTGTGCTGTTTTGGGTATGGATTCAAACTCAAACTTTTCAAGTTTAAGACCTTCAACTCATATTCCTAAAGTAATCTTAAAAAAAAAAAAAGACAAACCTAGAAGGGTTTTTCTAAGGAATCACTGTGGGTACATTTAACAAATGTCTCCATGCCTATATGTGTATTGCTCTGCACTAGACACTTGTAAGAAATACAAAGAATAAATTATAGTTCCAGTCCTCACAATGCTTATCATCTTAGAGGGTGATGCATGGGGCAATGGAGGAATATCTGTATAAGGAGAAGAAGTCACCAGTGATATTGATGATCCCTCTATACCTGGTCCACCCATCCCCACTCCCTCAATACACGCCTCCTAACTTCAGTGAAAAAATGGAGGTTATCCACCATGAACATAGGAACCACTGGGTAGCATACCACGAGTGGACAGACCACCAGGCCTACAGTCAGGAAGACCTGGCCCGGCCTCAAACACTCTGTGACCCTGGACAAATCAATTAACTCTGTTTGCCTCGGTTTCCTCTGCTGTCAATTCAGCTGGAGAAGGAGAGGGCAACCCAACCCAGCGTCTTTGCCAAGAAAACCCCAAATGAGGTCACGAATAATCAGATGTGACTGAAAGCAACTCAATAACAGCAACAACAATGTGAATATTATCAATTCTCTATCAAAAAGCTCCCTGAGTTCATCTATCCATCCACTCCTACCTCAGAGGAAGCTGTGGTTCTCTTTGCTAAGGCCATCCCTTCCATTCATTAGCTAACAGTAACAATAGCACAATGTAGAATTGTGTGAATTCACAACGTACAATTGTGAATTGTCAGGTTTGGAAAGAGTCTTCTTTCCAACAGTCCCATGAGGTAGGCAGCACAAAGCATTACAAATAAAACGAATCTTGTTGGGCTAAGCATCTTCCCCATGGTTACAAAGCCATTGCAGATAGGAGTCAAACTCAAGTTTCATAAATATACCATGCTTGTTCCCAAATGCAGTTAGTATTTATACTCTTCTTTCTGCCTCAAAGGCACCCCATTTTATTCCTGAGAATAAACTGCCTTGAATTGTTTCTTGTGTCTTGTCAGCCAGCTTCCTGGCTGCCTCCAACCTTCACCATTTCCTCCTTTGTCTTCCTAAACAGACCTTGTTCCTTTCACCCTCAGTTTTTCCCTCAAATGGCTCCTTACTTTCTGCCAAAAAATAAAATAAAATTGCTAAGATCTCCACTACCCTAAATAACCTTTCATTTGACCTTTTGCTGTTAGACTTCTAGAAATCCTCTGCTTCCTTGCCACCCATCTGCCATTACAGTTTTTCCATCACAGTGGTGGAAAGCTGCACACCATGGTTTAAGAGCTGGAGAGTGTCCAGAAAAGGGCAATCTGGAAGGTAAAGGGCCTCAAGTCTATTTCGGATGAGTATCATTTGAAACATCTGGGGAAAAGAAGACTCAATGGCTGGGGTGGGGGGAGAGGTATGAGAGTTTTCTTTACATCTTTGAAGGACTTATATGGAAAAAAGAATAAAAGTGTTCTTTTTGGCCCCAGTGGGCCAGGAGCAACGCAAAGTATGGAAATTGTAAAGATGCAGATTTATACCTGATGTCAGGAAAAACTTCCTAACAATTACTGCTGTCCAGAAATCCAGCCAAGACAGAGAAATAGGAAGAAGGGAAACAATTGACATCAGCCGGTTGTCAGTTCCCTTTCCTTCAGACTTTGCAGAGTCTCCCACATACATTGGAGCCCTAACTTACTTTCCCCTCTGTTTCTTAGTTCTTTGGCTGAGCACTGTTGCCCCACAGGGATGCATCTCAGACTAAGACAGTTTCCCATTTTCCTATATTCCCACAACTGCTGGATGGGGTTGGTGGGTGGACAGAGTTGAGTTCTGTTGTTTATTGCTTTGGAACGTTAGACAAGGACTAGGGTGGGGTTCAGGAGGCAGTAGCCAGTAGAGACTGTGTAGCAGTTAGGAAATTCCTGAGTAGGTCCCAGAGGACAAACCTCTTGGTTGGGTTGCACCTCCCTTCCAGAGTGTGGGGGCTACTGGAGGAGGAGATGCTGAGTGAGTACGTTAGGTGGGAGAGATTAACCTTCTCTGCCATTGGTTCATAATTATTACCGTGTTAGGATTCTCATTTAGGTATGAGAGATTAACCTTCTCTGCCATTGGTTCATGATTATTACTGTGTTAGGATTCTCATTGTCTTCGACTATGGAGACAGCTTCACCTCTTGTAAATATTCCTTATTTTGGAGAGGTTTTGATGGTTGTGAGGATCAGAGAAAATGTCTAGTCCTCCATCTTGTGGTCCATAAATCCTCAATACTCATTTATTATTCCCCCACTATGTGCCAAGCACTGAAATACCAAAAAAGCAAAAACAAACAAAAAAAGGGAGCGTCCCAGATGTTACATAATTTATTATACCATATTAGGAAATACAACACATGCACATGGAAGGGTATGCAAAATATATGCAAGATAAAATTCAAGGTAATTTTTTTGGGAGACAAAGCAGCTAGGGAAGGGAATCAGAAAAAGCCTTGGTGAAGCTGCCATTTGAGCTAAGCTTGGAAGGAAACTAGAAAGTCTAAGAAGTAGAGGTGAGGAGGGAGAACATTTCAGGCATGGGAATCATTTGTGACAAAGCTGTTCTAGCAATTGCAATGTTAATAATAAGAAACAGTGAGAACACCTGTTTAGCTAAATGAGTTGGGAGTCACCAACTCTGTTCCTTCCATTTAAATGAATGACTACCAATCCTTACCATCTCCCTTGCCCCCACTGTCTAAGGTCTTCCAGGCCTTAAAATCTTCCCTGCCTTTGTATCATTCAGACTCTGGGTACTACCATCTGATCTACTAATGTATCCAAGGACCCCTGAGTCTTTCTGACTGTTCCATCAATTCTCCCTTAGAATATGGAGACCTTTCCATCCATCTTGTAGATAATTGTATAATCTCCCCTAATTAGAAAATGAGCCTCTTGAAGAGCAGAACCAGGAGAAATTTATACACAATGACAGACACAACGTATGTGTGACGACCAGCTTTGATAAACTGGACTCTTCTCAGCAATGCAAGGTTATAAGACAACCCTAAAAGACTCAGGATGGAAGGAGATGTCTACATTTAGAGAAAGATCCAGAAAGAACAGAGTTTAAATGCAGACTGAAGTAAACTATATACCCTTTCTTTTCCATGGTTGGTTTTGTTTCCTCTTTCCCATTGTTTATTCCAACAGTTACAACCCTTCTGTACAACTGGACCAATGTCTAAAGTGAAAGTATTTGCAGATCCTATACTTGATTGCATGCTGTTGTGGGGGACGGGGGAGGGAGGGGAGAAAATTTGAAACTCAAGGGACTGTGGAACTGAATCTTGTAAACTAAAAGTAAACAAATCAATTAAAAAATTTTTTAAAGAATATGAGTCTCTTGAGAGCAGAGACTGTCCCACTTTTTTTCTCTTTGTATTCCCAGTGCTTGGCACATAGTAAGAACGGTCAATAAATGATTTTTATTCATTCATTAGAATGTAGAATTCAGGAAAGAGAGTCATGTATAAGCCTAAAAATAGGTGAGGCAGGTGGTAAAGGAGTTTAAATATCAATAGAGAAGTTCATAGTCGATTTTTGATGTAACAAGAAAACCACTGGTTTTTACTGAGCAGAAGAATGCAGTGGAAGGACCTGTGCTTCAGGAGAATCACTGTGTCAGCTGTGTGCAGGACGATTTGAAGAAGAGGTGTGATGCAGGGAGACCAATCTGGAAGCTATTGCAATAGAAGAAAGGGGATAAAGGGCTTGAACTGGGGGCCCTAATGTAGTCACGGAGAGGAGGTGATATATTCAAGAGACCATAATATCATAGATTTAGAGCTGGAAGGAATCCATCGCTGTCCCCACTCATTTTATAGCATCATGCCAGTAGCACATGGGAAAGTCGGGAGCTGATGCTAGATCGTCCGACTTCAAATCCAGTATTCATCATTCCATCCCACATTGCCTTGCTAAGGTAGGTAGCAAGTGCAGGGACATGCAGATAGACAGATACACACATACATACATATATATATATGTATGTATATATACACATGCATACATATACACATATACATATGTAAGAACAAATATAAATGCTGCTGCTGCTACTTCTATTATTACTATTACTTGTAGTTCTAGTACTACTACTACTACCTCCTAGAACAGTGGTTCTCAACCTTCCTAATGCCTTGATCCTTTAATACTCATATGTGGACATTATCTGCATGTGGGCCAACCCGCCTGGAGATGGATAGAGGAGCGGTGTCTCTGTTCCTAAGACCATCAGAAATATGTGTTTTCTGATGGTCTTAGGTGACCCCTGTGACCCTTGTGAAATCAAAGGGGTTGTAACCCACAGGTTAAGAATTGCTGTCCTAGAATTTTTATGATGACTTAAGGTTTGCAAAGTGCTTTACAAATAGTAGATCCCTGAATATTCACAACAATCCTGTGAGGTAGATGCCATTATTACCCCCATTTTGCCGTTGAAGATTTGAACTCAGATCTTCCTAACTCCAAATTCAGTGATCTATCTCTCCATCGGGCATGGTTTTAAATCACTACACAAATAACTTTGTTCTAGAAGACAAACTCCTCGTATTTGTGTCAGGTAAATAAATATTAAACTTTAATGGACAGACAACAGTATGCTGATATACTCTGAGAAGTGCAGAGTTGGATGTTACCAGACAGAGGAGTTGCCATGTTAGTCAATTATGAGTTCTGCCTACACTATAGGTTAGGGAAAACCAATGTGGATACACATGCCCTCTCCTCTCATGCTGTGTGTCTGAATCCTTGTGAAAGTGAAGGCAATAAATGATGCAAAGGGACCCAGGTCATCAAACCAAGAAACACCCTCTGATAAGTCTGAAACTTTTGCTTGGATGGTATGTCATTAGTGAACATAAATATAATTCATTTGAATGAGTGAATGAAGCATGTATTAAGCGCTCACTAACTGACTGCAAAGCCTTGAGGACACAAATAGAACAGTAGGACAGTCCTTGCTTCCACGGAGCTCTCATTCTAAAGGAGGGACACAGTATATGTGGAAGATTACAGCTGCAAGTCGGTTGGAAAGGGGCCATGGTTCTTAGGGTACAGCAGCAAAACTGATGGTAAAGTCTCTTCTTTAATAACATTAAAAAATTTTTTTTTATTGACTTCTTTACTTTTAGTTTACAAGATTCAGTTCCAGAATCACTTGAGTTTCAGATTTTCTCCCCTTCCTTCTTTAATAACATTTCTACTGATAACAGTCATCATTTTCTGGTGTTGAACAATTTGACAGCACCAAAGACTTTGGTAACAAGAACTTTCTGTTGTGGGTTTTTGATAGATGCGACTGTAGTACCTGCAGATTGTAACTTACAGGCTATAACTAGAGTCTTTGCTCCTTGGGATAATGGCTATGGACACTGGTCTGGCAGCACTGATATTTCCAAGACTCTTGGGTTCTGTCTGAGTCCTGGCTGTGTTCTTCAGGGTCTGAGGGGAAATGGAGGTCAAGGTGGTGGTGGTGATGGTAGTCTAACCTTGTGCATACTGCGCCACGTTTCTTCCTCAAGGTGCCTTGCTATTTCAGCTTACTGGCTTGCCTGCCCTGTGAGTGGCAGTTGGTTGGTAGTCGGTGGGCTCCTTCTCCATAGGAGTTCCTGCCCAGGATGATGGGCAGTCTGGAAGGACTGATAATCAGGGGTGGGAGGGTGCTGCCACTCCCAGGGCTGTTGGTGGCAGTTGCTTAGCAGTTACTACTGGTGGTGATAGGGAAGGTGTGCCCATACTCCACAATGATTTTTCCCCTCAATGATGCCTGTGGGTACCAGACTGGAAGCAAATCTGATGATTTAGAGGGCATTGCTATACCCAAGGCTCTTAGGTTTGGGGCCTTGGGTTGTCTCCATCAGTGTCTTAGGGGAAATAGTGGTCAAAATGGGGGTTTAATTTGCTTAGCACATGCTGCCTATCTCCCACTCAGACTGCCTTGCTGCTTCAGCTACTCTGGTTTGTTTGTTCCACGAATAGCAATTTTCCTTGGAAAACTGATGTCAAGAGTAGCTACCCGATGCTATGGGAAGTATTAAAGGCACAACAAGGAAGATGTGACCCTCAGAGACTCAAGACTAGCTCCCCAGAGGACATTCTATTATTGAGATAGTGGCAGAATTTGGAATTATGCAAGTGAGTGCCCCACTAGACTATAACAGTTCTAATACAAGTTACAATAAGCCAGCTGGTATTATCTCAGGCCTACAATCCATGGCCTTTGATGATTTTGGATCCTTTGGTCAAGACACAACTCTGAATTTGATATGGAACAGACTCTACAAGCTGAAAATGATAGATGAATTTTAAGGAGTATGAGACCATGCTTGATGTGTTCAAGGAAAGAGCTCCTACTCATATTGCTCACCCTAGAGAGTATAAGCACCAGTGCAGCCCTGAAGCTGGTGTGTCTGCATTACCTAGAGATAAGCAGCATCCTCATGGCAACAGAACACCAGATATTCACAGATTTGTGCAGCCAGCAGCCATTGCAGTATGGGAGAGGAATATGTGTATGGCTTCCCTACCAGGATCCATTCTGTCCCAAATTGAGATTTAAAGAGCAAACTACTCAAGGAAGTGATAGGCTGATAGGAATCAAGGAATCTAGAACTACATTTGACTATTTTCAAGGAAGCTTCAAGACAGAACATTTTAATCACATCTCACTAAATATGTAGGGGACCCTGATGGTCAGAGAAAAAATTTCATTGGAGTTAATGTCTGGCCTTTCTAGTTCTATGTCACCAAGAACAGAATGACATAGGCTTTGCTTTACACTTGCTAACTGGGAAAGTCTATCAGCTTACGATCTGGAATCTCAGAAACAATTAACAAGCATTATAATTAAGTACCAATACTGGGGGATGATACCCTAAGAGTTGGAAGGGACCTAATGGGTCACTTAGGCCAATCCCCTCATTTCACAGAGGAAGTTAAGGAGTTTGCCCAAGGTCATATGGGTAGTAGGTGTAATGGCAAGCAAAAGTGGGCTTTTTTTTTTTCTGTTTTTCTGCGTTGTGCTATTCAGTTTCCCAGTCTCAGTCTTACATGTCTCTGCACTGGGCCAATCAAACGTGCAAGTAAGTGGGCTCTAACCCATCAGATCTTGAGAACTATACATGGAGAGATCTGGTGTTAAGAAAGCAGAAGTTGAGGGAGCAACACAATGCTCAGAGAGAAGCACCTTGAGTGGGTGGAGTGAGGAGACCTTGGAGGAGATCTCTGGGAGCAGAGAGGAGACATCTGATGGCAGAGACTTACTGAGGAAGCCTCTGTACTTTGAAAGTGAAGAGACCTGCCTATGGGAGGGACACTTAGCTTGACCCCCTTTTGAGAGCTGTCAAAGTGAACTGAACTGTTAGTACAGAGCCTCTGGACTTTGGAAGTGAACTGAGATGAGTACTAGAGCTGTGTCAGTATTGTTGCTCTGCTAAGTTTTGTTTTCCCAGAGGCAGAAGCTGCAATCAGGAGTCCCTGGAGCCTGCTGCCGGGCAGGAGCAAGGAGAGCTTGGAGTGGAACAGTGCCTGCAAACTAAGACTTGGAGCAGGAGTGAGAGCTGCCTGTGTGTGAACCCAGGTGAGAGTTGGGAGCAGTCAGCCCAAAGAGGAAGAGCTGTGGGACTTGGAAGTCAACCTTGAGCTAAGCTGAAAGAGTACTTTACTTTGACACTTGGTATTGGTTAAGGAGACTGTTCTTACATTGACCTAGGGGTGGATGGTGTGGTATTTTCTGCTACCCCTTAAGGATGCATTGTGCTAGGGAAGACCATAGCCTGGGGCCCCTGGTTGTGTAAACAAGTATTCTGGGGAATGCTACTGAATGCAATGATATATGCTATGTGCCATATGATATACCGAGTGTTATGGAATATATGTCATATGGGCATGTATGTATTGCTTAAGGATGTTGCTATGAATGTTATGCTTTACTTTACTGAGCAATGTTTAGTTCTGAATAGAGACTTCATTATACTATGCAATTAGATCCTTAAAATTATTCACAGCAGCAATCCCCAGGTGTGCAGCCTTGATTGGGACCCCTTGATAGTTATAGCAGGCTATGGAGGTAGGAGCTGAATCCAGTCCACTAACCTGAAATCCTGGGCTCTTTATCATCTATAAGAAATCATTTGAAGTCAGTCAGTCAATCAACAAACATTGTAGGAGGCCTATCACTTAACTTGGAGGGTGAGAGGTTATCAGCAATAGAATGAGGCTTGAATTTGCCATCATGGACTATAGCTAGAGGATAAGGTGCTATTTTGAAATCTTAATGGCCAGAGAACAAGATAGGATATCTCAAACTAAGTAGCTAAAAGATTAAGTAACCAGAGTGTGGTTGGGGCCTTGCAAAAACTACCTGTTACCTATAGTTAATTGGATTCTCTGGCAACCAGGAAGACAAAAGCAAGGAAGGGCTGGGGAAGTGGTCTCCAAAAGGGGCCTAGCATTCATCAGTTGTACTGGAAAGCTGGTGCTAGATGATGTCCTATATGGAGAAGGACCCAGATAAGAAAGGGACCTGTGTTGTTGGTCCCCTTGAGGGTTAGGGAAGCCTTGGAACATTAAACATTCTTAGCATTTGCTGCTTCATATCAGAAAATTGTGAGGAACTGTGTCATCCCTGCTAAGACTCTTATAGGTGTCCTTCATGGGATGAGAACAGGAAAGTCCAAAAGGGGCAATTTAGTTGGAACCATATGGCACCAATTGGAGACTGTTGACCCAAGTCCTAGGCCTTTAAAGATTTAGTGGCACTCCCACCTGGTGGCATGGGATGAAGATCACAGAAGGGTGGTGAGATTTGATCTAGGGTCAGCCTGGCATGAACCTCATGCATCAGGAAGAGACTATCCCTTTTTGGTTTAAAATATTCCATAATTATCTTATCTTGGATTATACTTCAACCTGTATTAATTTGTATTCAAATAACATAATCTCAATATTGTTGCTACTCTCTATACAGTGACACATCCAAATGAAAGACTGGCATGTGAATGACTATCCACCAAACAGAGCTGAGAAAAGTTGATGCTCGAGTCCCAAGCCAAAAATAAGTGACATGGCATTAAAAAAAAGAAAGAAAGAAACAACCAGACTGTTTATGATGACTATTTTTAGTATAATTTTATTTAACAGAAAATATTGACAACATTTGACAGCTGAAACAGTGTGAAAACAATACAACTTTTAAAATATTATAAAAGTAAATCAACTTTTCCTGAAACCTAGCATTGGGATTTGTCATTCTGTAACCTAAGTTAATAAGCAACACAATAATCTCTTCTCTGTTCACTTAGTACCTATG
>JAQQSW010013374.1:0-12331 GCA_028646575.1 Pseudocheirus occidentalis
TTTCTTTCTTTCTTTCTTTCTTTCTTTCTTTCTTCTTTTTCTCTTTAAAGGGTGGTGGAGGAGGCATGAGCCCTGTGATTTTACTTGCCCAGGGAAGAGCACTGCTTCTATGTCCTTCTATCCAGGCATGTGGACTCCTTGTCTGCATCTCATTATCTGAGAGTGACCTAGAGCAACCTGTCCTGCATCCCTCAGCCACAAACTATCCATGGCACCATCTGAGGCCAAAACTGGAAGGACTACCCCAGCATGCTCCCTCCCTAGACCTTTCACAGTAGATCTTGTTTTTTTCTTTCAGAACTTGGCTTCATGACCAGAAAGGAATGTTCATCTACATCCAACACTGTGTGTGGATGTTCTCCAGGTCATTTCTGTGCTGACATGAAAGGTGATGACTGTGAGCTGTGTGAACCTCACCGGGTCTGCCCCCCTGGACAATATGTGAAGTCTGGAGGTGAGCCTGTCCCATGTCCATCCACCCAAGGACCCAGAACTATTGCTGCTTTAAGCTGCTGTGCTGGAAACCTGAGAAGTGCCCAACCCTCCCTTGGCTCTGAGTGACTCTCTGGAGGCAGTTGTGGTACAGTGGGAAGATGGTTGGGCCTGGTCTGAGAGGGCTTGGGTTCAAACCTCAGCTTTGTCCTCACTGTCCATGTGATCCTGAGGATACACAACCTCTTTAACTCTCAGTTTCCTCATCTGTAAAATGAGGGGGTAGACAACATGACCTCTGAGGTCTCTTCCTGATGGATATTTATGAGTCTAGGATCGTGAAGTCTGGTTTGAGGGCCCCTAATTTATCTACATGGACCTCAGAAACCTGGGGCAAATGTGGGATTAGGCAGAGCTGGGAAAAGTCAAATAAGGCCTCCCCTACTCCATGTCCTCCTCTGATGTGCTTTGGTGGCACAAAGGAAATCTGAATCTTTGTTTCGACCTTTTAAAAGAAATATTTATTAATTGAAAAAAACCTATTTTCTCTTCTTCTCACCTTTTCTCCCCCAATGGAAACCAAAAAGAAAAACAAGAACCTTTATATAAAATTTCATGTGTAGTCAAACAAAGCACATTCATGCAATGGCCATGTTCAAAGAGGATCCCCATCTCCACTGGTGCCTTGAGCCCTTCACTTCTCTGTCAGGAGGTGGGCAATGTGTTTGAACACCAGTCCTCTGGAAGTGTAGTTGGTTATTCCATTGATCTGAGATCTGGAGTCTTTCTCGGTTGTTTGTCTTCATCATGTTATTGTTTTTTTATCAGCTGTTCCCTGGTTCTGCTCACTTCACTCTACATCAGTTCATACAAGTTTTCTCATATTTCACTGACGTGAATCATTTCATCATTTCTTATACAATTGTATTCCCTTGCATTCATGCTCCATAATTTGTTCAGCCATTCCCCAATTAGCGGGCATGCTCTTAGTTTTCAGTTCTTTGTCTCCAAAGCTATAAATATTTTGGCATATATGGGTTATTTTCCTTTTCTTTTATCTTGTTGGGTGCAGAGGATCTGCATTGGTATACTGGGCCAAAAAGGATGCACCAGAATATATTTTTGAGTGTAGTTCCAAATTAGTTTTCCAAATGTCTGGACCAAAGCACAGTTCAACCTAGAGTATATCAATACACCTGTTTTCCCACAGTCCCTCCAACATTTGACATTTTCCTTTTTTTGTCAGTCTTAACCTGATAGGTGTGAGGTGTAACCTCAGAGTTATTTTAATTTGTATTTCTCTAATTATTAGAGATTTAGGGCATTTTAAAAAATATGGCTATTGATAGCTTGGATTTCTTCCTTTGAAAACTCCTTACTCCTGTCCTTTGATCATTTATCATTTGGAGAATGGCTCTTGTTCTTATATATTTGAATCAATTCAGTTTATATCTTAGAAATAAGATTTTATTAGAGAAACTTATTGCAAATATTTCCTACCCCATCAGTGACCTGTTTCTCTTCTAATTTTAGCTGTTTTCATTTTGTTTTTGCAAAATCTCTTGTTTTATATAATTGAAACTGTCCATTTTATCTTCTTTGATCATCCCTCTCCCTTATTTGGTCATAAACTCTTCCTCTGTCCACAGATCTGATTGACAATTTCTTCATAGCTACTCTTCTTGGTTTCTGATGTGCCCCTGGATTCTTTGAAGGTGATCCCCAAAGAGCGAAAATTCTGGCCAATACTGCTGAGTTGGAGGTTTCTAAAACAGGACCAGGGATTTGGTTTCTGGAGGTCTATTTTCTGAGGACCTGCCTAGCTAAGTACAGAAGGACTCAGTCTTTTATAAGCATCAGGGGATGGATGTTTCAGATGCAGGTCTGAAGTGTCATATGCTAAAATAGAGGGGGATCGCAATCTGCACTTGTAGAGAGAGAAACCAAGGTGCCCAAACTGATGATCCTTCCAATACCAAAGGAATCATCTGTGTGGCCAAGTAAGGCACTTCCCCCACCTCTCTGGGCCTCAGTGTCCTGTCCTGTAAAATGAGATAGTAGGACTCAGTGATGACTAAGGTCCCTTCTATCTTCAAAGCTATGATCCTATAAGGGGTCAAACTCATTTCTATGGTTTCAGAAAATTGAAACTAAAACAGGTAAACAAGCATTCACACATTACCTACTGTGTGCTGGACACTGTACTAGGGGTTTTACAAATATCACCCAGAAAGGTGCCATCGTTAGCCCCCTTTTATAGCAGGGGAAACAGGGAAACAGAGGTTAAGTGACTTGCCCAAGGTCATATAGCTAGTGAGTATCTAAAGCTGGATTTGAGCTAAAATCTTCCTGGCTGCAGTCCCAGTGCTGTATCCACTAAGCCACCCAGCTTCTATACCTCACCCTTAATCTCCAGCTTCTTTGTAGAAGTTGGGGGCTAAGGGGATGGAACACTACACATAATGTTATCCTTTTTTGATATGTGGATTAATTTGCTGAACTATACATATATATATATATGTATGTATGTATGTATTTCATTTTTAAAGATTCTGCATTGTAAGAGATGGCTCTCTGGATGGGATAAGGCCATAAGGGGTCAGCAGGAGTCAGCCTGAACTGCTCTCCCCAAAACTGGTGGTTAAATTTTCCATGTGACCATTGATAATTCAGAAAGATGGAAGTAGTATAAATCAGGGCTTAATTTATTGCTTTGTTAATGGCTCAGTTTTAAGAAAGTGACTGGGAAAATTTTAGTAATATCAGTTAAACATAAAAAAACAAATGTACCCTATGTTCCTCCCTCTCCACCACCCCAAAGAGTTGCTTGTAAAATATTTACTATTAAAGGGAAAGAAATATTTGCAATGTAGGTGATGCAAATACAAAACATATTTTTAAAAAAATTTCTTGCCAGAGGTCTGGGGAGTATTTCATAGAGTTGTTCCCAATGCTCTTTGCTCTGACACAGAGCTGCCAGGGAAGGGACCAGCCAATGCAGGGATACTATCATAGCCACCGTCTTTTGCTCTGATCCTATGGTTATGGTCAGCACCAAATCTCCCACTTCTCCTTCTCTTTCAGGCACAAAGAGAAGCAACACCATCTGCGAAGAGTTCCAGGCAGGGACATTTTCCCCCAATGGGACCCTTGGCCAGCGTCTGCTGTTGACCAAGTAGGTGTATCACACTCTCTGGGGCTTGGTGGTTCATTCTTTTTGCTTCTTCATTCATAGTGTTTTAAACAAAATTTCTGACCTTAACAAACAGCAAATAAATCAAGTGTTTCCATATACAAAACGGAACAGAAAAAAAGCAAGAAAGAAATGATCAAAAGGGATGAGGCTTGGGTGCAGGTAAATGTTTAAAGCTAGATCTCTGACAAATAAACATTCATAGGCCACACTTTTCAGGTTATTCTGCATCAGCAGCATTTTCACCATCATTTTCTTAACACTAGACACTCAGCAAAATAACAAATCAAGCCCTATTTTTGGTACTTGCCAATTCCTGAGATTTAACAACTGGCTTACAGATTATGCTGATGCCAGCCACCTCTGGATGTTCAGTCAACTCGCATTCTCTACTCTATGTAGCACACATTTCCTTTTCAGTTTAAAAGGAATTCAACCTGTGACTTTCAAAGCTGTTCTGCTTGTCTGCACTCCCTTCTGGTCTTCCTTCTGTTGCATAGCTCCAACTGGTAAGGTTTTTCCTTTTAACTGAACTAAAATCTATCTTTCTCTGTGTCTTCTCTTCATCATTCCAAGTTCTACCCTCTGGAGTCCCACTGAGTACTTTTATTTCTCTTCTCCTTAACATCCCTTTGAATACTTGAGACAACCTCTGGGCCTCTCCAAACCATCCTTCAGTAACTTCTCACAGGCACAGTTTGGATCCCTGGTTGCCTCAGCACCACGGAGAGGGCTTTGGAGTCAAGAGAGTCTGGGTTCAGATGCCATGGGGGCTTCCCACCTGTCCTTGGGCCATGAGATAATATTTAAACGTGCCGGCCTATGGGAGATGCTGCATAAATGCTGGCTGTTATTATCAGTCACTTGGACTCTCTGTGCTCTGTTTTCCTCATCCATAAATGAGGGGCCCCCTGAAGTCCCTTCCAGCCCAGAATCTATGGGGCTATAGCGCTCTCTTGTGGAATCTCTCCAGCTATCTCAGGAGCTTCTTAAAAGGGGCCCTGTGTGGGCTGACCAGGACAGGGTCCACAGGACAGGCTTTATAGCAGCTCCTTTATTTTAAACCCACCAGTGTAGTCTAAGGCTGAACCTCCATGACTGGTTTTCCAATTTAGCTGCTGACTCACACAGAGTGTTCAAGGTGCTGATGCTCTAAGACCTTTTCATATGGATTATTATCTAGTCCAGGGATGGGGAAACTGCAACCTCTAGGCCACATGTAGGTTTCTGGATCATTGGGTGGGGCCTTTTTGCTGAGTCCAAGCTTTACAGAACAAATCCTTGTTTTGTGAAGTTTGGATTCAGTCAAAGGGCCACACTTGAGGACCTAGAGGGCAATGGGTCTTGAGCCCACAGGTTCTCCACTCCTGATTCTAGTTCCGTCTTCCCAGGACAGTAGCTTGGTAGAGTAGAAAGGGCACTGACTCTGGAGTCAAAAGACTTGGGTTCAGATCCTGCCTCTGAGGATTGCTTGCTTTGTGAACACAGATAAATCACTTTGATCCAAGTTTTCTAATTTTTATAATTAGGGACCGGAGTACGTAGCTTCTGATGTCCCTTTCAATAATAAAAATAATAATGATAAATGGGCAGCTAGATTGCCCAGTGGATAGAGTGCTGGGGCTGGAGTCAGGAAGACTCATCATCCTGAGTTCAAATCTGGCTTCAGACATTTACTAGCTGTGTGACCCTGGGCAAGTCACTTCACCCTGTTGGCCTCAGTTTCCCCATCTGTAAAAACAGATGGAAATAGAAATGGCAAAACACTATAGCATCTCTGCCAAGAAAACCCCAAATTTGGTTTCGAAGAGTTGGACATGACTGAAATGATGAAACAACACATGAATAACAAATTAATAACTAAATAAACATAATCATTATTATTGAAAAGGACATGGGGGCGGTACTAGACTAGAATTATATCTCTTCTGCTCCCTTAAATGTTATTATTAGTTGAGAGGGTATGATTAGGTTCAAACTAACTTCTGATCCCTTTCTCATTGTTCAGAGGGAAGGAGAAGCCCAGGAGTAATTACATTAATGTAGTGTTAGAGACCCCAAGTGGAGAGAGAGAGAGACTGAGAAAGCTCCTAATGGAGTTAAGGCTCATCTCTTCTTTGGGCCATCATGTGGCTCACAGGAAGACTAGACATCTCTGACATTTTCTCCCACCTGCCCTTTTCCAAGGGAGATTTCAGTTCCTGTCAGAGCAGGAGCAGGAAGTTGGGGCCAGAGACCATCTTGTTCTCCTCAGAGACGTGGGGTGCCTGGCTAGAATTCTATCTGTTCCTTTAAATATTGGTAGTCTAGGCGATGTAACCATGTTCAAACTAGTTTCTGATAGCTTTGTTTTAGGAGGAGAAATGGAAACCCCACACTCTCTCTCCAAAGCTTGACTCCCTTCCCTCCTAATACCAGTTCCACAATGAACACACCACAGAAAGCAAAGACACCCACTTATCTCAATTATGCCAAAAGAGAGACTAGGGAAGATATACATAGAGAATATATAGCAGATAATACAGAGTGAAGGTGCTATCCCTCAGGAGTGAGATAACTCAACTAGACCGAAGGAATTCTAGGTCTCAACCAAAGGGAAACTCCCATAAGTCTCTATTCTAGCAAACTGAGCTGAGATCATTATGGAGGCTGCTGGCTCCTTTCTTGTGTTCCCAGAGTCTTTCCTTCAGCAACCTGAATGGGGATTGGCCTCTTCCATCTTCCCTCTTCAATCTGGAAGCCAGAGGCAAAGTGATGCTTTAAGAGGCCCCCAGAAGACTTGAAGCTTGAGAAGTCCTAGAAAGGACTGATCAAGGCTGGAGTCCTCCCATCAACTCACAGTTAACTCCTGCAGCGCAGGGCCTTCCTCTCCAGCAGCAAGGACAGTGTCTTCTACCAATGGGCATCAGGACAAGAACAATAACAGCAACAATAAAAGGCAGGATTCACATAGCATTTTCTAGGTGCTGTATCCTTTGAGCCTCAGAACGACACTAGGAAGGGGGTTCTATTATTAGCCTCATTTTACAGATGAGGAAACTCAGGTAAACAGAGATTAAGTGACTTGCTCAAGGTCACACAATTAACACACATCACAAAAAGCAAAGCTAGGAAACGTCTAAACTAAGATGTGAATTCCCATTGTCCAGACTCTAGGCTCAGTGCTCTGGCCATTGGTGTCCCCTGGGCCACCTCACTATCTCTGGCTCTATGATCTTTTTGAACTGATTTTTTTTACCCTAATTGTAAGATGGTTCCAATTAGTCCTATCATTTTCCATCTTACTGTTAGCTTAGGCAGTGGGGGACACCAAGCATACCTTGGAATTGGGAAGCCTAGAGTTCTTTGTCTCAGCTTTGTCTCACAGGGGACACCCTCTCAGTGCCCTAGCCAACAATCTAAGGCTCTCAATGTTGATAATTCCTGCATCAAGGGAAGGCATTTCTCCAACAGAGAATTCCCATTCAATGACATATGTCCTCATCTGTCTTCCTAGTTGCACTGCCTGGGCTTTATTGGAAGAAAAGCCAGGCACAGACACTTGGGATGCATTGTGCTCAACACAGAGTAACCTTCGACTCATTCTTATTGGTATTCCCTTCATTGTGGTCATCATCGTCATCTTCATCTCCTTCATAATTTGGGTGGTATTTGTTAGAAGGAAAAAAGAATCTCCAAAGAGGTAAGCAGAGACATAAAGATGGTGGAGGGGTGGGGACTTTGCCCCAAAGCATTGGATTTAGAGGGCTCTGACCAAAATTCAAGTGTTTTAGGGCTGTAGAAACAACAGCTCTAAATCATGCATTTATTCACTAAGCCTAGGGAAATGCCAGCTGGAAGGCAGGAGAGTGTTTCCTCTCGTCCTCATCTTTCCTCCTTCCTCCCCACCCTTCTCCATTTAACCAAGGATGGGTTTGACTCAGGTTCAGTTTGTAATACTTCCCCCCAGGCACAGAGATGCCTAGTTATAGTTCTGCTGCTAATCACTAAACTTATAAATTCGGGCAAAGCCAATCTAATGAGATTTCTTATCCTCACAGTTTTGTGAAGGAAACTTGGAAAACATCCCTTTCTCCTAAGGGAAGTAATCATTGTCAGCAGAGATCGATATATAATAGATAAGTAGATATAATAAATAATCTAAAGATAGATAAACAGATTGTTGATGAGAAAGAAAGATGGATGGATGGATGGATGGATTGGAAGACTGAAAGATGGTGGATAAGCTAGACAGATGGAAGAATTTGATCCAAAAATACCACTATTAGGGCTGTTTCCCAAAGTGACAGGGGAAAAGGAAAAGAACCTATAAGTCCTAAGATATTTATAGCTGTTCTCTTTTTAGTGGCAAAGACCTGGAAATTGAGGCAATGTCCCTCCACTGGGGAATGACTGAAAAGATTGTGGTATGTGAATGTGATGCTATATTATTGTACTGTATGAAATGATGAGTTTGTTGATTTTATGAAAACATGGAAAGACTTGAATGAAATAATGAAAAGTGAAGTGGGTAGAACCAAGGGAATGTTGCATACAGTAATAGTAATAGTGTTTTAAGAATAGCTGCACAAGACCAAGTTGACCTGAATATTATAAACACTCAAATAAAGTATAAAGAACCTAGAAGGAAGATGATATCTCCCTGCAGAGAAGGGACTGATGAATAGAAGTATGCATAGTATGGACTTACTTATATTATACTTCTGTGTTAAATAGTGCTGAGCTGGAAGGATAGAAGGAGACAGTTTTAGAACTTAAAATGTAACAAAAGAAACCAATAAAAGTAATTTTAAAAGCTAGATGGAAGGAAGAATGGATAGAGAGATGAGAGAGAAAATGATGGTTGGAAGGAGGATTGAATGAAAGGAAAGACAAGTGAATGAGATAGAGCAATAGAGGCACAATGGAAGCACAGATGAGAGATGGAAATAAAGGCGAGTAGACAGACAGATGGATAGATGACTGGATAGGTTATTAATAGAGAAAACATTTATCAGTCACATACGATGCACCAGGCACTGATCTAGTCACACATAGACACCCAAAGCAAGCCGATTCAGCTACTGAATTTATCTCAGGAACCTTTTCTCAGTCACCTCCTGTGCACAGAGCAGTGCGCTCAGGAGCCAAGGTGAATACAGAATTCAGTTCTAAAGAAAAAACCGTTCATTAAGCTCCCCCTCAGTACAGACACTATGCAACAGTCAATCAGTTGCCATTTTCAAAGAGCCTCCTTATAGGGGCAGTGGACGTCCCCAAGGCCATAGAGAAACAGACGGTATGTACAAGACACATACAAGATCCTGTTTTGGTAGGAGGAAGGAGAACACATCAGAACGGGAGCTCCTCAAGGGGAAGGACTCCTTCCCTTTTGTCTTGGTATCTCCAGCACCTCGCGTGGTTCCTGGTATACAGCACGTGTTTAATTTTTTTTTTTCATCGATTGATACAGTCATTGCCCTTTTGGAAGCCACAGATCCTGGGAAAGTTCATTTTAGATTTCAAGTTATTACTTTGGTGATTTCAAGTATAGAAACAGAGGGATGTATCCTTGATTGATTTGGGACTTTTAGAAGTCAGTTATGCAAGTAAGTTATGTAACACACAGGCTTTCTGCCTAGACTGAGCCTGGATGGAATGGAACCATGGGACCCCTACCCTGGGGAGTTGGGCAGGAGTGTTTAGGACCATGGAGAGAGGAATGGACTGGGGCAGAGGTGCTATGGCCAGATCCAAAGGACAGGGATCAGAAATGATTGATGAGTAAACCGAAGGTCTTTTTGGCCCTCAGATGGCCCATCAGAGGCCTTCTCAGAGTTGGCTGATAGGTACAAATGATGGAAAATCCCAGAAGTGAATGCATTATACACGGAGTTGGTAACTGTGGGACCTCAGACAAGTCACTTCCCCTTCTAAGCTTTGTAGGATCCCAGTGTGGTTGTAGGCTCAAAGACTTAAGATGGAAGATTTTGAGAGAACATGCAGTTAGGTCTCTTCATTTTACAGAGAAGGAACCTGAGGCCTGGAACCATTAGGTGACAGGTAGGTAGAGCAGTGGAGAGAGGGAGATCTGAGTTCAAATCCAGCTTCAGAGAACTTGCTAGCTGTGTGACCCTGGGCAAGTCACTCAACCCTATTGGCTTCAGTTTCCTCATATATAAAATGGGCTGGAGACGAAAATGTCAAACCACTCTAGTGTCTTTGCCAAGAAAACCCCAAACAGGCTCACAAAGAAGCAGACACAACTGAACAAAATTGAACAACAACAAAATATGCCAGGGAACACCCTGAATTCTGGGACACAAGAACCCTCAGTCCCTGCCCTCAAAGAGCTCACATTCTAAGGAGGCAGAGAATTGGCAGACAATCACTTATATACAGAAAATTTAGTGGTGAATGAGACGTTCTCTCAGGGGGAGGTGTTTGCATTAAGAGGGACCAGGAAGGACTTCTTGCAGAAGGTGGAATTTGAACCATTTTAAATGAAAGCCAGGGGGTGGGGGTAGGGGGACATTCCAGGCATGGACAGCAGCTGGGAAAGACACTCCTAGTATCCCACATGGGAATGTAAGATCTTTGAGAGGAAGAACGTTTTATTCTTTGTACTTGTACTTTGTACAAGTACTTTGTACTTGTAACCCTCCTTACAAGATTCTGGCACACAGTAGGCACTTAATAAGTACATGCTGATTGATTGACTGCCTAAAGTCACAGGGTGGTATCAGAGGCAATGTATAAATCCAGGTGTTTTTGATTCTGAGCCCAGGGCTCTCTCTACTGCACCCCATATTGATGTTTCTCTAATTCTATTTATCCTTTCATTATACATCTGAACAATGGGTCTGTCCTACTTCCTGACACTCATCTTTGAATTTCAGGTGACAACACAAAAAGAAGGGTAAGTAGATTTTCCCAGACTTATGGACTGATCAGTTGGCTTGACTTATCTGACATCTTTCTGCTAATGTTTCTTCCTGGGGGTCCCTACTCTTCTAGCTGAGAATATCCCTTCCATTCACCTTTGGTCTATGACAACAAGCCCCAAATGTGTCAACTTGGCTGGTGATTTCTAAATCTATCATTCCATTAAATAGGTGACACCTTTTCACAAAAAACACAAGGATTCCAGACACCTCATTTTAGGAAGGACCTTGAAAAGAGAGGAAGGTGACTGGATGGTGATGGGCTCCAAAATCCCACTATGTGAGAACCAAATGAAAGAACGGAGAGAGCAAAGGGGACCCACTATAGATGACTTCAGGTTTTTCCTTAGGAGATTTTCTTGTTCTGTTTGGCTCCAGAGGGCAGAACCAGCCCCAACTGGAGGCAGTTTCAAAGAAGGTCTATACTCAGGCTGAAAGTCAGGAAAAGTTTCCTACGCATTTGAGCTGTTGTCAAGCAGAAGCTGCTGCCTCAAGAGGGAGCCAGTTCCTCTTCCTGGATGTCTTCTAATGGAGGCTGGAGAACTGAGTTCTGGGCAGCTGAGAGAGGGGATTCTGGCTCAGGTTTGGGTGGGGTCGTTGGCCTCTGAGGCCCCTTCCTGCTCTAAATCTATGATTCTATGCTAGGGAAAGCCATGGGAAGTCCTGGAAGGGAGGGGTTCATGTAAGGTTGTTGGATGTTGGACAGACCACTTTCTTTTTTGAGTTTCAGAATTTTCCTGCGATATTTAAGGAGTGGATCAGTGATTATAGTTACACACACACACACACACACACACACACACACACACACACAGAAATAGGCCTGAAGAATTTGGAAGAGTCTTAAAGTGACTACTTTTTCTTCTTCATCTGTACTTTCCTATGTTTTAGGTTGAAGCATGTGACCCTGAAAAGAGCAGTGAAAGCCAAGGCCAAGTTATACTGTCTTTCATTGGGACAAAGCTCGACCCCAGGAATGGTGGTCATTTCCTGCCTACACCTTCTCCTAGCTTTGTTGCCAGAAGCATTCCAAATGGCGAGTAATGTCCATGGCAGGCCAAAAGTTTCAGCAGCAATCCACTTCTGATGTCCTGTCTCAGAGAGGAGCATTCCGAGTTTTGAGAGGTTGGATGAGCTATGAGTATGCGCCTGGAATGAAGAGAGTCTGCTTTGCAAGGTCCAACATGCAGAAGGGAGCTGGACACCTGGTGGTTTATATGAAGTTTATTTTGTATTTATTATAGATATGTTTATTTATATTTTTTCAAGATAATCAGGCTTAAGTGACTTGTCCAGGTTCACACAAATATTAAGTGTTAAGTATCTGAGACCAGATTTGATCATATGTCCTCCTGCCTTCTTAGTCAGCACTTTCTGCACTGTGCCACCTAGTTGGCTTAATTTAGTTAGTTAGTTAGTTAGTAAGGTATTGCAGAAATCTATACTCGAAATATCTTGGAGCATTAAGGTCTGAGGAATAGAGCTCAAATGTAGGAGGGAACAGAATCCCCTCTGATAAACAGCCTGAAACTTTATAATGACAATAATGAAATGCAGACACAGCAAAACGTTCTCTTGACCTCAGAGACAAACCAGAAGCAGAAAGAAAGTAATTACAAGCCAGCCTATTTTGAGAAAATTATTTCTGGGAGAAAACACTGGAGCACAAGCATACTGAGCAGAAATCAAATTATTCTTTTTTTTTTAAATTTTATTGACTTGTTTCTTTACTTTTAGGTTACAAGATTCAGTTCCAGAGTCACTTGAGTTTCAGATTTTTCTC
>JAQQSW010013377.1:0-12330 GCA_028646575.1 Pseudocheirus occidentalis
TTCGCTATTTTGGGGTGGTGGGTGGGGGAAAGATGGGGAGAAAATTTGTAACTCATAATCTCATGGAAATGAATGATGTAAACAAGAAAATAAGTAAAAATTTATTTAAATATTTAATATTTAATAAATTATTAAATAATAATTTATTATTAAATTGTTGTCAATAATTGTCAATAATTTATTATTAAATAATAATTTATTAGGGATTAAGAAATACAAAAGCCAAAGACTTGGAAGTTCACATAAAAGATCCATACCCACACATCACAAGTAATTTCTTTAAGAGTACCACCAGATAAAATCACACTCACGCACACGCATATGCACACACACACGTGCACACACACACATAGGAAGGAGGAGATAAGAGAGAGAGAGAGAGAGACGGAGGGAGGTAGGAAGGGAGAGACAGAGAGAGACTGATGAAATTTAAAAAGTAATGATTAGTTACTGATGTAGGAAATGTTTCTGAATCTGCTATCTGCGTACGATTAGTCTTAATATTTATTAAAGATCAAAATTAGGAGCAAATGATAATTTATCTTTTATAAATTCATTCTGATCTATTTTTTAAAAAAAATATTGGGGACAAAAATGGAAACAGATGGGGAAAAGGACATCAGTGCTATGTATGACAATTCTATATAGTCTTTTAACTGGAGCAAATTAATTATCATAATGAGGAGATCAAAAGAACCTAAAAAAATCTTCTTAGTCAGCAAACACTGGATTTTTCTGCCAGTGGAAGAGCTGTAGAAGCAAGGGATAACTCTGGCTTAGAACATTAACTTTCTGAGCAATTTTATAAAGGAGAGATTTTGAGTAATACTGGGTTGTGAAGCTTCAACAAGCAATGGAAGGAAAAATAATTTTAAAGAAACATTGGGGGGAGAATCAAATAAGCAAAGTCACCTCAAGGTCATTGAAGGTTGAAATTGGAAGGACGGTAAACTAACAGACTAAGGAAGAGATCTGAAAAGATTTTTACAACAAACTCTGTGTTTCTATAAAGACATTGGAGTCTCCACATTGGAATTCTAACAACATGGTCTTGGGCATGCTTCTTGAATAAGTGGAACATGATATTGAAGGGTAAAAAAGATGGGTAAAGCTTTTGGATTAGACCAAGTATATAAATGATTCATGTGCTGAAGGCAGCATGGTTTTAAAAATGCTGAGGTAGGGGCAGCTAGGTGGTGCAGTCAATAGAGCACCGGCCTTGGAGTCAGAAGGACCTGAGTTCAAATCCAGCCTCAGACACTCTACAGAAAAACTAGCCGTGTGACCTCGGGCAAGTCACTTAACCCCAATTGCCCTCCAAAAAAACAGAACAAAAAAGCAAACAAACAAAAAGAATGCTGAGCCACTGGTTTTCATTGTATCTGAAAAAGTAGAAGAACTCAAAGATTTGGGGGAAATTTTCATACTTTATTATTTTTCAAAGTTGACCAAGGGAACATAAATGCGACAGCTAAGTGGTGCAGTGGATAGAGGGCTGGACTTGGAGTCAGGAAGGCCAGCGTTCTAATCTTATCTGAGACACTTACTGGACGTGTGACCCTGGGCAAGTCATTTACTCCAGATTACCTCAGTTTTCTCATCTGCTAAATGAGCTGGGAGAAGGAAATGGAAAACTTCCAATATTTTTGTTGAGAAAACACTAAATGGAGTCACAAAGAGTTGAACATGACTGAAACAACTGAATAACAACCACAACAACATGGAACATAAATAGGTAAAGACTCCTAAAAGTCCTGTCTAATTTATACAATTTTAAAAGTGAGAACCTACACAAATTTTACAGTACCAAACACGTCAAAGGCACCCTTGAGGAAGATATTAATGGCAGCAAGTAAGCTTTCAGTGATATCCTACTATAAAATACATCTTTACCATCACTAAAGTGCCTGAAAAATGTAGAATACATTTGATTCAGTAGCGAAGCAAAAAGTTTTCTAAAAAAGCTCTCTTCCAAAAAGATGTCTGCCGTACTTTTATGATATTTCAAAATTCTTTTTGAGTTCCTCCATGGCCTGTGACCAATTCACATGTTTCTTGGAGGCTTTGGATGCAGGAGTTTTGACTTTGTTGTCTTCTTCTGGTTGTGTGTTTTAATCTTTGTAATCAAAGTAAGATTCTATACTTGAGTTTTTTCTGCTGTTTGGTCATTTTCCCAGCCAATTACTTGACTATTTAACTCTTTGTTAATAATGTAAAACTGCTTCCAGTGAGGCGGAGAGGAGGGTATACTGTTCCAAGCTTCAGGGGTTGTACGCAGCTCTTTTCAGAGGTACTTCTAGGGACCTGTAAATTTTCAGTTCTTCCAAGGCTGTATGATCAAAGGAGAGGTGTTTATTTCTCTCTTGGCCTGTGTTATGGTACTCTTCTCTGCCTGAGAACTGTAAGGATTACCTCTCCATCACTGCCACATTCTCCACCATACTAGTGCTCCTCCTCACCCTGGATTGTCACCCAGGACTGTAACCCAGATCCAAGCACGGGTAAAACAAGAGAATCCTATCTCAGCCCCAGAAAAGAGATCCCTACAATCCCACTGTGATCAGTCACTGGATTCCCATACTGTCTGTGGGCCAAGAGCTCCAGAAGTAGCCACTGCTGCCCCTGCTACTGCTGCTACCATGTTTTTCTCTCACCTTCATCCAAAAGACCTTTCCCACTGACCTTCTAAGTTGTCTTTGATGTGTGTGGGTTGAGAAGTCTGGAAACCACCACAGCTGCCAATGATTCCGGCCCCTAAGGCCTGCTTTGCCCTATTTGTGCCAGCACGCCAGCATTGGTTTGTGCTCCTCTCCCTGCATGGTGCAATGGACCTTTCCTGTTGACCTTCCAAATTGTCTTGGGCTGGAAATTTGTTTCACTCTGTCATTTTGTGGGTTCTGCTACTCTAGAATTTCTTTAGAGTCATTTTTACAGGTATTTGGAGGGTTTTGGGGGGATCTCAAGGCAGTCCCTGCTTTCGCTCCACCACCTTGGCTCTGCCCCCCCCTTGATGCAATTTAGCAGTCTGTCTTTCAATTTCTAAGTCTGCCTATGAAGAGCTTAGCTATCACAAAATGATACCTAAGGGTCTGGTCACCTCCTGGGTCAATAGCTAAAGGTCAAATTATTGGAAATACCAAGGTAATGACTTTGTTACCCATCCTTCTTGCCCCATGCACCTAACTCTCTGGACTATTTCTTAACATCAACAGACCTTTCATCATTTGGGGACTGTGCCAACTTCATTTCTAGAGAACCAAACTCATCAGACCCATGCTTCATTCAAAAAAACCCTAATAAAACTGTTTCTTTCCAAGGGAAGGGGTTATTACTCATATTAGAACTAAAATAGCCCTGGGATCATGTATGGCTTTATTGGGGTCTAGGCCTAGACCTGTGTTTTGCAGAGAAAAAGAAACAAGACTTTTGCTTAAATGATTAAGATGATGAGAAAAAGAGAATGAGTTTAACAGTTAGTTATAAACTAGTGAGGCATCAAAACTCTGTCTGCGTGAATAGAGATCTGTGGCTAATTTTTCTCCTCAAAATAACTTTTCCATTTTATAAACTAAACTACATAAATGATATAAACTTAAAACAAAAATATTACTACTATTTAATGACAACTACTACTACTGCTACTACTACTGCTACTACAGCCTTCAAAAAGGAATCATGCACCCAAATTTTTTTCCCTTTCCTCTTTAAACATAAATAGTTCTGTGGGTTTTTTTTTGGTGCTGTGGGAAGATTTGTTAAGTGCCTACTGTGTGCTAGGCACTTTACTAAGTGCTTCATATATTCTTATTTGATCCTTACAACAATCAGGATGAGATGGTTTAACCATTTAGCAGATACTTAGCACTTAGAAGCTTAGGGCTAAGTATGGAAGGTGTGAGCCCTGTCCCCTGTTAAGAGGTCATAAACTCCCCTGATAACTTAGCAAAAGGGGATTAGCTGAGACAGGAGGCCAGTGCTGTATATAAAGAAGAATTCTAGAGACAGAGAGACAGAATTAGAATTTTCCTGTTGGAGGAAGCAGGATTTTCTCAGCATCTGGGAAGAAGTGAGTTGGAGTTTTTGAGAGAGAGAGAGAGAGTGTTTGTCTCCCAGTATCTGGGAACTGAGATGGAGTTTTCCTGAGACCAGAATCTGGTGAAGGCCACCCAGAAGGCCAATATTCCTTCTGGGTCCTAGGGCCAACTGAACTGCTGGAGGACTGAAGAAGCATGACAAGGAAAATACTTTGTTTGTTCATGGCCTGGCTGATCCTTGAGTTCCAGGCAAGAGAAGTGGTGAAGGGTTTGAGATGTGCTGGACCCTGTGAACTTATGTATGTGCTGTGGATTGCCCTGAGGACTGGACAAGGACCTGGGAGCTGTCTGCTTCTGAATCCAGATAGTTGTTTAGTGGATTCAGCAGGGAGCTGGGACCATGGAAGGGATCCAGGGAATCAGAGAGAACACCAAGAGTCAAGATGAAGAAAAGGCCTCCCCTTGGACAAAACTGAGGTTTGCTGGACACCAAGGGGTGGAGGGTTTGTGTGGTTTTCTAATGATTGTGTTTAATTAATGATTAAGTTGATGTATGTTTGCCCATGAGTGGAAGACTGATTATTGTATACTGATTGATTAAGGTAATGGTTGCCCCATGAATGGAAGATTGATTATAGTATTATGAATTGATTGAATGATTAAGTATTAATTTGCCCCATGAGAGGAAGATTGATTATTGTATTGTGAATTGATTGAATGATAAAATATTGATTTGCCCCATGAGTGGAAGAATGAATATTGTACTGTACCTTGATATGTTGTGAATATTATGTTGCAATGTATTGTGAATGTTTGCCTTGATTCGTAATGGAATAAACAGAGTGTTCACTAGTACTGTGTAATCTGAAGTTTAAAAACAGTTCACAGTAGCATTTTTTGGGAATCTGCTGGTACATGGTATTACACATGGGTGCTGTTATTATTTACAGAAAGTGTGATTGTTATTTACATTTTACAGTTAAGGAAACTGAAGCAGACTGCATGCAGTTAACTGACTGGCTAGGAATCACATACCTAGGAAGTATGAGGCTAAATGTGAACCGAGATTTTCCTGAGGCCAGACCCAGTGCACTCTCCACTGTGCGATTGTGTGGTAGTGACCATTAATTTTATTTATATTTTATATGCTCAAAAAGTAACCCGAGTCACTCCAGTGACTCTTAAATAACTGCCCATACTTCCCCAGCTCTCAGATCTTTTCCCCTCATTCAGGAATCACAAGACGTCTTCGTTTTGCTCATTTGGGCCTCCAGAGCTATCTTGTCACTCACTGCCCACAAGGACAAAGGATATTTCTTATTCTCATTCTAACTGAGGCATAAATATCTAGAGTACCAAAGCTGAAGGAAGCAGTTTTATAGAGGCTGTCTCCCAACCAGGTGGTTACTTAATGGAGATTTTGAGAATTCTGACCTGCCAACCAGAAAATAGTCTTTATTCTATACCATTGAGAAACCAGAGAAATTGCTGCCTTTTCCCAGTGTCCAGAAATACACATACATGCACACAAATGCATGTGTACATGTGCACATACACATACACACATGATTATGTTACAGTGGAAGGAACATTGAATATAGAATTTAAAGCTTAAGTTTGAAATACTGGCTCTGCCATTTAAGACTTTGGAACTTTGAGTAGGTCTCAACTTCTGGGGATTTCTCTCCTCGTCTGTAAAAATGAAGAGGTTGGACCTTCTTAGGCAATGCCCTAGTTTTCCAAAAGGAGTAAATCTTTAGACTGAATCCTGCCATGGAAAGGCCATGGTCCTCTAATGAAATTCTAATTCTGGTACCTCCTTGATGTGAAACAATCACAGAATTTTGAAAACTGCCAACAGAACACCCTGTCTAGTCTTAACTAGCTGAAAATCACAGGCCTGGAGAAAGACTATATGTCTGTTCTCTAAGGACAAAGCCTAGCTAAATTTAGAGTGGGTGACCACCAGAAATTCAGCTGCCAGGTGATGCATTTCTTTGTTCTTTTAATTTATTCATTTACTTATTTTGGTCTAGATCTGTGATTCTATCATTGCATAGTGTTGTTGGTGAGGGAATTCCCTCTACCAATGTAGATAGGCAACTCATTAAGTCTTTTAAAAGAATTTCCTGGACTTCTGAGAAGGGTCAAAGAAAAGACTTGAGTTACTTCATCCTGACCACAGAGCCTGCCTTTTTTTCTGTCCGCTAACCCACACTGCTTATCAACACATAGATAACATTTTCTTTTCTTTTCTTTTCTTTTTTTTGGAAGGGGGAAGGCAAGGCAATTGGGGTTAAGTGACTCGCCCAAGGTCACACAGCTAGTAAGTGTCAAGTGTCTGAGGTCAGATTTGAACACAGGTCCTCCTGACTTCAGGGCCAGTGTTCTATTCAGTGTGCTACCCAGTTATCCTGATATTTTCTTTTAAAGGTTATAATTTGCGTTGATGAAGATTGCAGTTCTTTATAGAATGGAATGTATATTAGAATTGAGCCAGAATTTTTATATATAATGAGAATCTGGTGATTAATTTCAGAGCCCTGAATGGTAGTGCCAGGAAGAAGCAGGAAGCATATATTAGTCCAATCCCATTATAACAAACTTCACAGGATTGTCTCTATCCTTTTGTTATACTGGGATCTTGCAGTTATAAATATGTTTCAAAATAAATGGGCCATTGCCTGGGATTTAGACATCTTTACTTTACATGTCTGTTCATTGTAATGTTATTTGCTGTTAGAAGATTTGACCTGCATTGTGATTCTACTGTATTAGATTCATGTCTTGATTTTCCCAGGTCTGCTACCCAATTTCCATTAGTTTCACCCTGATTCTACAAGGCCTCGGGGCTTCTAGCCCCATGCTCATTTTGCCTCTGTGATGTCCTGTGGTTTTAAACAACTGAAAACCGAGAAGATTTTTGTACTTCGCATCTACAATATGACAACAGATTTGAGAAGTCTTCTTAGTTATTTGTTTATTGTTCCTGAAGTTAATGAGTCTGTTGGTCTTTATGTGAATGCTGCAGGGTTATATTAATACAGGGCTTGAGAAATGTTGTAATAATACTCAAAAGGAAATTCTGTCGGAAAGAATTCCCTTGGTATGGAGGTTGTATTGTGAGAGCTCCTTTATTTCTTGCTTATTGTGCACAGATTTTATTGTGTGTTTTGCTTGTTTTTGGTGTATGTTTCTTTACTAGTAATAAACTAAGGGAACATACCTCCCATGTGGGTTTGAAGATTAAATGACAGCATGACAGCTTGTCTAAAAAGTACTGATGAATTATAAAGAGCAACATAGGACTAACACATTTTACTACGTGTATAACAACATTTCCCAATGTAAGAGAGCTAAAAACTAGCAATTACCTCTTCATATTAATATATGTTTAACTTAATGGATTTTATCTGTATGTTAACTTGAGCATATAATTACCTATAGATGAGCATGCATGTATACATTGAGCAGGGAATGCCTTTTTTCTTTGCTTGTGTCTGTTGAATTTAGCACAGTGCCTGGCACATATCAGGCATCTGATAAATGATTATTGGCTGATTAGGTATATGTACACAAATATGTGCATCTATTTCTGTTATCTTTGCTTATGTGGAGGTGGGAACTGGAAATAGGAAATGGACCTGGAGTCAGGAAAATTTAGGTTTTGGTCCTACTTCTGATACATACTAGCTGGTCACCTTGGTCAGAGCAATTAATTTGTGAGGGCTCTAAGCACCACTGAAACTATCTATTGTAGATAACTTGTACATCTGCATCTACAGATGAATTTTTTTTTTATACTCTGACTTCCCTACACATATGAAAACAAGATCTGGATTAAGAACATATATAAATATACATACACATGTATTTATAACTACATATATTTATGTATTTAGAGAAGTGCTTCAGACATATGAACAGACTTATGGATTTAAACCCAAGGAATTCTGCCAGTACTTTTAGCGAGTAGCTTAAACTCTCTAAGTATCTTTCCCCCAAGGTTCTCAGACATGTGCAAAATTAGCACAAAATCTACAATTTTAGGGACAAAGTAGGCATGATACTGAAGGCTTGTCCCATCCAACATAACATTGAGTTCTAGATATTGTACAATTTCATAACTGTTACATATCCGGATTCATTCATTCTTTCCTCTTTTTCCTACTCTGACCCTCCCAAATCACTCTTTTCCCTAGAAATGATGAGGCCTTGACATTTCTTCTGTTTTGCAAGACAGATTAAGGAATTCAAAACTGGTAGACATTTCCTTGCATGGGCAAAGGTGACCACCTTAGAGAAATGCTTCATGAATGAACAGTGCATTAAGGATATTTCATGTCATGAAGTTTTATTTTATTGGGGAAATGGAATAAAGTCTTTTTGAATTTTTCTTGCTTTTTTTTCTTCTGTTAAAAATAAATGTAATCCAAATAGGTACTTATGGAAGACCTCTGAATGGAAAGAATGCCAAGTCACTCTTCTTCTGGAGCAGCAAGATCCCCATTGGCATGCAACTGGACCTCTCTGTGGAGGTGGGATTCAAACTCGGGAATTGTACTGTGCCCAGAGCACCACAGAATCTTCAGGACAACGATCAAAGGAAGGTATGCAAGTGGTCCCCTTGTATTACATACTTTTTCTGTAGGCAATGTTAAGTAAAACATTTTAAGATTCCTTCCTGCCCTCTCTCCCCTATCCCCCTAGCCCCCAGATGCAAAGAGAGCTTTGCATTTCTTTACAATTAAGAATTAGAAAGACATCAAATTTACTTTTCTATGAAGTCTAGGATCTAGGTGGTAAAAAGTTCAGTTATTTACTGTAATGGTAATGGTAATTTGAAAATCTCCACTGTCCCTTAATAAGCTGAAGGGAATTTGAAGACTTTCTCTGCTTTGAAAATATGCTCTGCCCCCTAATAGCCTAAATGTAATCACATGGAGCCTGTGGTGGGAGGAGTTTGATGAAGGATGGAGCAGAGCCCACAGGAAGCTGGGAGTCAGCACAGCTAGAAGGTGGGAGGAGAAAGGACAACAGACAAGCAGACAGCTAGACTTGTGAGTAGATGTGGATCTGTGGGAAGGCTAAAGGGTGCTGTGGCTCTCTGCTGTTGTGGCTCATTAACTTCTTTGCTCCTATGATGGAATCAACTTATTGGTTTTGGGATTCAGTTTTCTGGTGTCTGAAAAAAATGTTTTGCTTCTGTTTTCTGTGTGAAGTCTGTTATATTTTGCAATTGAGCACGATTCAGGTATATTGATAGTGATCATAGATGCTATGAATACTGTATTGACACTACACTTTCCCAAAGTCAATCAAGATAAACAACTAACTTTAAAGACAAAATTAGTAATTCCCTTTAGTAAGTCTTCACTAGAATAAAATTTGGCAACCTTTTGATGGAGGAAACCTTTTTTATTGTGTCTGCAGAGGTTAATAATACAGTGTAATTTTTATATGGTGCCCATCATAATGAGCTATTAGTGCTTTACTTTCTAAGTGCTTCTACTTCCATCTACTCAATATGTATATATGTATCCATACATAAATATAGATATACATATATGCAGATACACACACATAGTCTATCTGGCTAGATAGAGAGTACTGTAATACATGTATTTAATAATATACACATTTTCATGTTTTCTTCCCCATTAGAATGTAAACTTTGAGAACAGGGACTTTTTTTTTTCCTTTTTATTCTCAACTCTTAATAGAAGATCTAGTATATAATAAGTACTTAATAAATATTTGTTTGTAGGTTGGGGCAATTAGGTGTCACAGTGAATAGAGCACCCACCCTGGAGTCAGGAAGACCTGAGTTCAAATCCGGCCCCAGAGACTTAATACAGCACTTACTAGCCATGTGACCTTGGGCAAGTCACTTAACCCCAGTTGCCCTCCAAAAATCAAAAAATTTAAAAAAATGAAATATTTGTAGGTTGATTTATTGATAGCTATAGAGGAGGGAGGGAACAAACATTTATTAAGTAGCTGACATGTCTGACACTATTAAGGGCTGTACAAATACTTTCTCATTTGATCTTCACAACAACTCTAGAAAGAACATGCTATTATTATCCCCATTCTACAGCTAAGAAAAGTGAGGCAGACAGAGTTTAGGTGACTTGCTTAGGGTCACATAGCTATTAAGTGTATGGATTCAGATTGAAAATCAGGTCTTCCTGCTCTAGGCTTAGCACTCTACACTGTACCATCTGTTATACAAACAAATATATATATATTTATAGTTGTATGCTTAAGCATTTCAAAAGCCTTCATTTTGATGGTGTGAATACTTCTTCCACCTAGGTAATTAGAAATACTTTATAAATTAGTAGATGCGCTTTGAGAATTACTGTGCCTAAAATTCCATCTTCCTGTGGCTTACTGGGAGATGAACTTCTATGAATTCATTTAGGCTATGCCTCGTGAAGGACATATTGACTGAGGATTCTGGGAGGAAGGAGACCTACCCAATAATCAACAGATATCTTGATAACATAAATGTTTTACCTGAGCTGTCAATTTGTTGTTTATGGAACTACTTATACTTAAAGATTTTTGTTTATTCTCCCAGGTTGAATCTTTGTGGGATTCTTGAATTAACCATGGGGTAAAATAGATTTAAAGAAAACAAAAGCAATTTAAAAAAATTGGATGTGGGGAGGCTAGGTGGCACAGTGAATAGAACACTGGCCCTGGAGTCAGGAGGACCTGAGTTCAAATCCAGCCTTAGACACTTGACACACTTACTAGCCATGTGACCTTGGGCAAGTCACTTAACCCCAATTTCCCTCCAAAAAGCAAAAAAAACATTAAATGGATGCTATTTTTGCTTGTTATATTTTTGTGAGTACAGATGCAGGAGTTTGCAAGAAATAACATTGTTTTATGGTTTGACAGTTCACCTAGGGTTCCACTTTTGCCTAGAAAGTACAAAAAATCTGTGCCTAAATTACTCCATCTTGAAACTTCCATCACTTTCAGGGAGAATTTCTTCAATGGCATTGCCTGGGACTGGAAGGAGTGGGGTATTTAAAAATATGGAAAATTAGAAATTCTGAAAGGAACTTTAGAAGTCCAGTCACTCAACATCATAAATAAAGAAATGAAAGCCCATCAAGGTAGTGGCTTGCCCGAAGTCACTTTTCTAGTTAATGACCAAGGCTAGGATTAGAACACAACCCCCTGTTTCCCATATCATTACTCTCCCTAATAAAATATTGTTCTTTGGGGGGGGAAAAACAAAACACAAGCCTATGGACAAACACTGACAGAATTGCTTAATTAATGAGTTCAAATTCTAATGCCTAAAGTTTGAAAGCTTGCACATTTGGGAAAACTTTAATGTACTTATGAAATATGCTTCAAGTGTTTTGGCCAGTAAATATTACCTTTGGCTTCCTAAAATAAGTTGTGTTCATACATAGGGATAGTAATAATGTCTGTAAAAGATATGCAATTAGTTGATAAAATATTTTTGTTGATTTGTTAGTAGTAGTAATAGATTTGTGCTAATTTGTCATATTTTCGCACTTGGCCCATTTGTACCTGTGGCGTTTATTGTGAGATAATCATATCTGAATAGAGATAGAATGTGATTTGTGGTCATATAACAGAATTCCACTAATTGAGCAGCACACAATCAGGAGTGTTAAGAACAATTCTACTGCTGTTAATAGCAATAATGACCATGTGGGGTTATGTGGGCCCATGTGGTCTATAGTTATGGAAAAGAATTCCTCTATAATGATAATAATAATTATACATAATATAATTAATGTAGTAGAATAGGATGCAATCAACAAGTAAATTATTGGTAGGAAAAAATAACATTACTCTCATTTAAAGATGATGAAGCTGACTCACAAAGGAAAAACCACTTGTCCCACATTGCTAGAAGAACTGGGATTTGAACCTGGATCTTCTGACTGTCTTTTTACCATATAATATCATATGCCTGCTCTGTGCCCTAAAGGAACTAACCTGCTGCTTTTATAGGATATGTGATTTAAAAACAACTTTCAATATTCTAAATTCAGTTTTATTAATTAATCTGCTTCATTCACTGCCTAAAGGCAGTCTAGATGTGACTGGAAGGTTTTTTTTCTTGTTTTCCCCTTCTGCAGTGGGGAGAATAGATCTTGGGAAAATGCTTCCTGACTATAGTATTTTTACTGATTGTACCCATGTCCCTAACACATTGTTGTCATGTCCATGGAATGCAGGTCACTAAGAGTCTATCACATTTTTCTAGATTAAGAGTTTTTTTTTTCCCTTTCAGGGG
>JAQQSW010013378.1:0-12330 GCA_028646575.1 Pseudocheirus occidentalis
TGGGGTTAAGTGACTTGCCCAAGGTCACACGGCTAGTTTTTTGTGTTAAGTGTCTGAGGCCGAATTTGAACTCAGGTCCTCCTGACTCCAGGGCTGGTGCTCTATTCACTGCGCCACCTAGCCGCCCCTAGGAGGCTTGTTTTTCAAGAATGCCCATGCCTTGTTTTGGACAGTGGGTCAAGAGGGTTGTGACATTCTCCAATCCAGGAGAAGGCTATATATATGCCCTGATGTGAGGTTTTGCTTTGGGGCTCACTTTGAGAAGAGCTGTATGATTTGGCCAGATGGGACTCTGGCCAAATCATACAGCTCCCACTTTGAAAACCCAGATGTTGATGCTTCCCTCTCTGGTAACTGATTACGTATGGATGTAATGGTCAGATGGTTTGGAAGCCCATCTGCTGATCTGTTTCTCTGTTTGCTTGTAACTTTTCTTTGTAATTTTTTGTATTCTCTGAAGTTCAGGGTGCTTTTTCCCCTGAACTAGGTAAATGATATATGTTTCTTTGATTAAAGTGAGACTGTTAACCCATTTTGAGTTGCTTTCCTTTAGAAAAGCAGATCTAAGAACCTGTGCTAGCAGCCGCCCTGGGTATGCTAGGGTGCTTGCTGATGCACCTTTTCATTTTATAGATGAAAAAACCAAGTCCAGATAAGGCAACTGACTTGCCATGGTATAATAAGCAGCAGAGCTGCTGTCAGCAAAGATTCTATGGATTCAAATTGTGCTCTTTTGACTACACCTCTAGTGAAGCCCTCATCATCTGTTGCCTGTACCACTATGAGAACCTCCTGGCTTGTGGTCCTGCTTCAAGGCTGAAGCCATATTCACATAAATGAATAAAGTATCTGCAATTTTTTCAGTTTAGCCCACTCCCAGTCTAGGCATCCCAAATGGCCATGACTTAGTAGGTAGTAAGTGTCATAGGTCTGGAATGGCTGGCATCAGATTATGAAAGGTTTCTAAAGCCAAACAGAAGAGCTCATATTTGGTCCTAAAGAGTACAGAGAGTCACCCAAACTTCTTGAGGGGAATAATGTGGTTAGACTTGGGATTTAGAGATATCAGTTTTTTAGCTGTGTAGAAAATGGATTGCAAAGAAACCCAACACAGGTAAAACAATCAGGAGATCATTGCAATTGTACAGGTAGGAGGTAAAGAGGACCTGGATTATGCTGGGTTTTGAGTCAGTAGAGAGATAGGGAAAGTTGGGAGGTATGTCAAATGCAAATCATAAAGTCCTCTCAAGCATGTTTTCAAAGTCTTTGCTTTGTCTCTATCAAATTCTCTTCTGTATCATGTTGATGTGTGTGTTGTATACCATCTGCCCCCATATTATTTATTAGTTGATAATATCTTTGAAGATAATGATTCTGCCATATTTCATCTATAAATCCTCAACATCCAGAACAAAGTTGTATATAAAATAGGTGCAATTGTAACTTAAAACACATATGTTTTATAAATATAAAAAGATAAAACTTATATTAAAATAAATTTGCAAGGTTTCTAAAGAAAAAAAGTGCAATAAGGAGATAGAGAAAATGAGGTTAAAAAATAAAATTCTCTCTTCAAGTAATATATAATACCTGTGTGACTGGATTCTTTTGTAATAACAGATGAAGTACAAGAAGAAAAATACTCAATTAGGGATTAAATCTTGGAATTCATTCCTGGTTGTATTTATCTTTTGCTGTATGATCTTACATAAATCACATGGCAGCTCTGATCTTCATTTTCCTCATCTATAAAGTAAAATACTTGGACTAGATGATCTCTAAATTCTCATTCTTCTCCAAGTGTCTATTATTCATTTACGTTTTATTCATATATATATATATTCATGTGTTAAATGTTAAAAATTATAATTTTCAGTTTGAAGCTTTCTCATTCAAAATTGTATTTTTCCCAGTGTGAAAAAATCAGTATTTTTTTCAGCTATGGGAAAAATAAAAGCAACCAGATAATTCTATACCGTAAGGATTGAATGGAACCTTAAAAATGATGCAATAGAGCCACTTTATTTTCAAACTGAGGAAAATGGGAACCAAGCCGCATGAAATTATATTCCCACCATTTATTAGTATATGAATTTGGACAAGTTTAATTTCTAACCAACTTACAGAAAAAGAATATTTTTCCCCAATTCTATAACTTGTCCAAAATAAAAAAGAAATAAGGGAAAACATTTTATCTTTTCTCTAAATTTCAGGTTTCAGTTTTCCTTTGGCTTTTGTGCAGGAAGATCCAATGCATTCAAAGCAATTGAATAAAGTTTAGGATTAGTGCATGAAGCACATATAGCAACTCTGAAGTTCCCTATATTTTTAGTATCTTGAAGAAGATCCAGTTAATAGTTCAAATCAACAGGAGATTTCCTATAGTCAGAGAGATCTTACAGATGCTTCTGTTTTTAGATAACCTTTTCCTGACTGAATCCAGCACTGGGCCATCTGTCTTCTAAATGAGGTCCATAATCACCCAAAAGAGGTTGGCCTAACAATCCACTCATGAAAAAACAGGTGGATGATAAATATCTACTGTCCAGGCAATGATATATAACTGAATGACAAACTCAATGAGTTTAATTTCTAACCAACTTACAGAAACAACATACTTCCCACTGATGCAAGGACCTAGCTTTTGCTTAACATTTTCTCCATGAAAATGCATGGTGGTGAGGCACAGAACACTTGGGGATGAGCCAAAAGCTAATGGAGAGGTGCACGGTGTACGGAAACAGGCTGCAGTGCAGAACAAACAATAACAATGCAGGAGATGCGGTATAAAGATGATAAAAATATCACATAAAATATGATAAAAATAATTTAAAATATATTTGAAAAAAGAAAATGGGCTGATCATAAGGCAAGAGAGAATAATCATTAAATACACTTCATTTTCCACTGATATCCTTACAATGTCAAGGTAATAGGAGGGAGGGGCCACAGCACATTAGACGTGTCCCCAGGAATTATCCAGAATGAGCAAACACTGGAAGACTGTAATCTGCATCACTGTGGGAAACACTTAAATCAATAAGATCACAGATACATTAGAGTATCAACATTTCTTATAGAAAATAGAGTTAGGACACCCAGCTAAAGGGTAAAAACCTATAAAGCTTTTGATCCAAATCACATTTCAAAGCTATTTCTGTAAATGACATCCAGCACTTACATATATTGACAATGATGGGAACTGGACCTGATTTCATTGGCATATCAATCCTTATACTAAATTATATACTGTCAAGAGACAGAAAGGCTTGTGGAGAATCAACAAGTTTGTTACTTTTAGAGTTTTAGGGTGTGTGTGTGTGTGTGTGTGTGTGTGTGTGTGTGTGTTCAAATTCAAAATGATAACATTCATAACTGCTGAAATCTGTCTTGGTATTCCAGTCTCTGAAATGTACAACTGTTGAGAACAGTCATGGCAAACCTAGAGGAATCCTACAAATTCAATAATGCCTCCTACATCTACAGAACCTGCCCATGGATGGAATGAATCTATCTAAATTTAGTCCTTGCCAAAGACATGATTTATGGGGAAATGTTAACAGCCAAGCTGTCAGATATTAGAAGTCAGATAAATATCAGCACTAACGGTTTTCATACACTTGGGTCCATGGAACTGGAATTCTTTGTGATTTCACTCCCGTAGCTGTTTTGCTCTTTTCTTGGTTTCTTTAAAGTTCTAGAACTTGGCCATTTGTTACAAACTTGCCTGAAACTTGTCAGTGAATCACAGTTGCATTTTTCTGGAATGATATACCGAGATTCTCTTGCAATTTAACTTTTCCCTTCTGTAGTAAATTGTACACTTCTGGTAGTGCAATAGCCTGCTTTGGTAGCTCAATTTATAACTGATCCTCCAATATCTGTAGGTTTCTCCTTTAAGGTGTTATTTTACACATCTTAGATTTCTCATTATCTCAGTCCTTTCTACCTACTTCCAAATGGTACAGCATGTTGCTTATCCTGGCCTCAAAGGCCAGAGAACCTCAGGGGACAAGTTACATACCGAGAGAGTCTAATAACCACAGCTGCACCTCCACAGCTACCTAATTATGCTGCCTATAAGCCAAGTGTTTGAATCCTGGCTTCTTTTCCTCAATGCATACCAGTTACTAGATTTTCACAGATATAATAAAGTCAGTACATAAACTGGAAAATTCTGTCCTATTTTGAGTTCAGGAAAGGAGAGAAAAAATGAGGTCAACTTTCTCCCACACTGCGGCAATTTGTGAGCACAGTGCAAAAGGGATAACTCCAGGATCCTTGTCAGAAAATGTCTATTAAATGCCCTTGTGGGCCCACATGGCTGAGATGTGAACATATGCAACACAAACAGCACGGAGAAGGTGCCCCAAAGAGGGGAGTCCTTTTCCATATGTAGTTTTTTTTTAAAGCAATGTATGGGAAATTTTTTTTCTCTATTTCACTCATTCTTTTAACCACAAATCCTAATTTATTAAGCACCTACTATGTGCAAATACTATGCTAGAAACTCTGGATACAAGGATATAGGTAAACTAAGACTTACTCTCAGTGAAACTACAAATTAACAAGTGAAGGATGTGTACTCAAATGGCTATGACAGGAGGGCAGAGGGAATAGAGCCCTAAGCACAGGACCAGTGAGGGAAAGGACAGATGAGACAAGATGGGAATTAAAAATGTGTCAGTTTTTACTGATTTAGCAGAGATACTCTTTGTTAGGTTTTAGTTCAGAGCTCCAGCCATCAGCTATCCTTTCATTTGTAGCAATGACAATCCAGCCAATGAACTTAATCAATGAACAAGAAAGGTAGCCCATTGGTGGAGACATTAATAGGCATTAGTGTGTCACTTTCTACTAAGCATTCCTGGAATCCTGGGGAGCCTTGTGGTTTAGGGTAAAGAAGACTGGATTTTAAGCCAGGGGTTCAAATGCTTTCTCTGCTTTTCTCTATCTTAAGCAATTCATTTCACATTTCTGAGCCTTAGGAAAAGTGAGTCATTTGAGTTGATGAGCTCCCAAGGTCCCTTACAACTCTAAGTTTTAAAAGATTCTTATGACTTTGATTAGGGCTGGATGGTGGGAAACAACTGTCATTTCAGGTTCAAAAGGTGCTATGAGGTTAAAGAAACATGCTTCACAATAGGTTTTGGAGACCATGTGGACAGTGGACTTCCTAGTTGAGAAAAGGCATCAGATGATACAGACAATAATTTCCTGAGGCCCTTCCAAGGCATATTATTCGTGTTATCAAATTCACAAGATAATATGTTTGGAAAATTATGATGTGTTTTTCTTATGAAAACACATTAAATTTAACAACACAAAAGACTAAGCATCTACTATGTGTTCAATCTATTATATGCAATGAATTTATTAAGCACCTACTGTATATGAGAGGCAACATGACTTAGTGGATAGATATTGTGCCTCTGAATCAGGAGGATCTCTGTCCATGTCTTCCCTCTGACACGTAATCCTAGGTAAATCATTGATCTAGAAAGTTTTAAAATGGTTATCTGCCTTGGTCGAGGGGATTTTCTCACTGGAAGTCCCATACCCACTTACCCATTTGTATTAAATTTCAATAAAAACAGAACATTACAGACAACACAGCGACTTAGAAAACCACAAGTTGGAGGCAGCTAGGTGGTGCAGTGGATATAGCACCATCCCTGGAGCCTGGAAGACCTGAGTTTAAATCTGACCTCAGATACTTAATACTTGCTCTGTGACCTTGGGCATGTCACTTAACCCCAATTTCCCTGCCTTCCCCCCTCCAAAAAGACAAATTTTAAAAAAAGAAAACCACAAATTAATATCACCTAGTTTGTACTGTATTTTTATTTATTTTGTTAAACATTTCCCAATTATATTTTAATCTGGTTCACTCAGCACTCCAAAGCTTTGCAGGCCAAGAATCACAAGTCAAGAACAACAATCCAAAATAATGGAAAAGAAAGGGAAAAAAAATCTATCTGAAAATAACTGTATTAGATGTCTTGGTGGGGGGAGGGATACAGAAATGAAACTATCTCTTACCCTAAGGAAGCTCTATAATTCATGTGTGTGAAGGAATTTAAGAGAAGGAAGAAGGCAATGAGTGAACTGAAAGAAAAGCTGATGAGCAAACACAAACTGGCAAAAGGCCAGGGATCATGCTGAAGAGGCCTAGTAAGGACAGAGCTTACGTAAAGGAAGAGAAAGGACTCCAGAAACACTAAATGAAGGTACAGTACAGAACGGCATAATAAGAAAAAATAAACTAGATTTCAAGGCAAAGGAATTGTGCTTGGTCAGTCTGTCAGTAAGCATTTATTAAGCTCCTTCTATATGCAGGCACTATGTTAAGCATCAAGCCCTAGTTAGTTCACATGACATGGGTCACTAAAATCAAAATAATTTAAAAAGGAAAAGTAATTGGCACTGATATAGCACTCTGAGGGCTGCAAAAGAGTGTAAGGACATGAGCTCATTTGATACTCACTGCAGCGTTCTGATGGAGGTACTGTGGATGTTATTATTCTCCAATTTACAAAAATAAGAAAAGAGAGGTTGAGAAATTTTAAGTCATTTGTCCATGATCACACAGCTAGTAGGTATCAGAGATTTGAACCCAAGATTCTCCTGACTCCAATTTCAATATTTTTACATCATGCTGGGTAATTTTCTACTAATACTTAAAGGATTCCTCAAGCTCTGGCTTTAAATAACAGTTACATACCCGGCTCTCTTCATCTCTTTCCATGATGTTTTTTTGCAGATAAACAGAATATGTTTCAAGCCGAAGCAGTCCCTTGAGCAAAACTGAAAGGTGACCTATGTCTTAATGTTAATTACAGAACATCTTGCACATTCCCAAGCTCTTTTCCTTTTAAAAATCATCAGCCTTTCTCTCCAGTGAGTCACACAAAAACCTCAGAGGCCATCTAATCCAATTCACTGCTGAGAGAGAGTCCCCTTTGCACAACATATGACAAGGAGTCTGCCTGGAACACTTTAATCTGAAACGGATGCATAAGTCACCCGTTCCAATCCTTTTATTGTACAAATGAGGAAACTGAAGACTCATTAGGTTTCTTTAAGCAATTTTTCTTCTATACATTTTTTTTTTTTTGCTTTTTGGAGGGCAGTTGGGGTTAAGTGACTTGCCCAAGGTCACACGGCTAGTTTTTTTTGTGTTAAGTGTCTGAGGCCGGATTTGAACTCAGGTACTCCTGACTCCAGGGCTGGTGTTCTATTCACTGCACCACCTAGCCGCCCCGTTCTATACATTTTTAAAGCTTTAACTGACCTTCTTTTGGGAGGCTATGTATCACCATTCTCTTATCTTCCACTATCCACTAACCTAGGGTAGAAATAAGAAAGAAAGAAAGAAAGAAAGAAAGAAAGAAAGAAAGAAAGAAAGAAAGAAAGAAAGAAAGAAAGAAAGAAAGAAAGAAAGAAAGGAAGGAAGGAAGGAAGGAAGGAAGGAAGGAAGGAAGGAAGGAAGGAAGGAAGGAAGGAAGGAAGGAAAAGAAAGGAAGGAAGGAAGAAAGACAGACAGACAGAAAGAAAGAAGGAAAAAATAGTATTTACAGTCCAGCAAATACAAATCAGCACATTGACCATTTCCATATTAAAACTTGCCAAAGATTTTCATTGATGTCCTCCTAAACAATTCAAATAGTCTTTTCTCAGTCTTCCTCCTTCTCCCTCACCCCTGTGTTGGACTTATCATTGATTACCCACATCTTTTTTATTTCTGTGACAGTTAGCTTTAGAGATTTAATCTTCTCTAGCCTTCTAAGGTAGATATTTACAAAGATTCTCCTTTATTCTCTGTTCTTATCCCTGAAGAATGGTCATCCATTGTTACTTTCAACTACCATTTCTTTATAATAATTTCTCAATCTATATCTCCTGACCTACTCCCTGAATGTTTTCTACTTAGAGTATATCCAAATATGACCTCATCGCTGTAACTTTCAGACTCAAAAGTCTCTAAGATTTAAGCAATTAGCACTGCACCCAAAAGGAAACATTAACTTTCTGGCTTCCCAGATTCTGAACCCTCGTCTTATTTTGTTCACCTTATTTCCCCCCTTACTTCCTCATTAATAAAATTCTATTTTTTTCTTTTGCAATTGCCCTAAAATTCTTTTATTCCTGTTCATTTTCCATGTCCACTATCCCAATCTATCAATAATCATTTATTGAGCACCTATTAAATGCTAGGTACTGGAATCATAACATTTTTTTAATCATCTTACACCTGGTACATTTTATCCTGAAGAAATGGTTTGAAATTACAAGGCAAGTCCAGTGGATGCTTTCCAATGAACAAAAATCAAAGAATCAGAGAAATTTGGAGTTGTTAAAGTCTTCTATAGTCATAACATTTAATCTATAATGGATAAAAAAGATTCTCTTCTACATAATATCCAAGAAGAAATCACCCAACATTTCTTTGAAGACTTTCATTAAGAGAGAAATCTCTACTTCCTGAGTCATACCATCTGACTTTATGAAAGCTTAAATTCTTAGAAAGTATTTTTCAATTCAGTCTAAATTGGCCCCCTTTTACCCCATTGCTGCCTTTGGGTTTGACCTCTCTGAGGTCAAACACAGCAAATCTAATCCATTTCCATGTAACAGTGATTCAAATATCCAAAAACATCAACCAGTTCCCTCAAAAGTGCCATGCCTATGCCTCAGGTAACTACCAGGCAACTGGAGGTACCCTGTTATGAAAGCAATGACTCAATGGATACCATTATTTTAAGCATGGAGGACTGAATTCACAAAATCATACTCCAACATGTCATTATCACAATGAGTGATTGAGGAACAAGTTCTAGTGACTTCTCCCGCTAAATAAAAACTTTTAGGAAGGCTCTAGCAACATATTGACAATACTTTCTGAGAATAAGAATGAACAAATTGGGAGAGACTCATAATCACTAGGTTAGTCACTTGGTAATGAATTCTTTTCACTGCATAGCCCCATTTTTCCTCAGTTACAACAATGACACAGAGGCAGAAAAGGATGATAGAATGTACCAAGACTTACAGGTTTTCTAAAATCTAAAAATATTTCCCTAAATATGAGTTCCTTGTTCAGTGACCAAATAATGGACATGCTTCTGAAAGAACTGAATGCTATAATTCCTGACCTTGGTATAAGTGAGACCTAGAAGACAATGGGAAATCATAGCTAAATAAAAAGTTGGATCAGATTCTTCTTGAAGAAACACATAAAGGAACTGATAGAAATGGTTTGTCACATACCCAAAGGCAGCAAAAAACATAATTTCATGGTACATTTGATCATCTAATATTGCAATACTCACAATAAGTATGTGCAGAAAGACCACCATGAAAATAATTATGTCCTATTCATCAACATATGTCGCAGATTAAGACCTAAAGAAATTCAACAAAGAATTTAATAAGACTCTTCAAATTAAATCAACATATAATTTGATGATTTAAATCCAAAAGGAAGAAAAGGTGATGGGAACTATCTGAGTAAATATGGGTGAGAAATAAGAAATGAGATCAAAATCTCATAGAAAACACGGAAGCCTCACAACAATATGCCATGGTCACTTTCTTTAACAAAAGAATAAAAATCATTAGACACTTCAAATACTGACTAACATTACAATAAATACAATTATTTTTAATAAACATGACTAGTAGGGGAGTCATTTATGAATCAGTTGTTTGCTCGCATTCAGAACACCAATTTGTTAGAGAATAGATCAAAATTATCACAGAAGTACAAGAGAACAAAAGAGAAATATTTAGGGTGCAAATAAATGAAATCCTTCCAGAACTATTTAAATAAGTTGACAATGATGAAAAAGATCATATGGAGAGAAAAAAATAATTCCATATATTCTTTTGATAAGAATTTCATACAAAACTTTAACCATTATAAATCAATTACCATAACAAGAACAAAGAAGTGTCAAAAAACACCTCATCCAGCAAATACAAGCAGGGAGATAAAGCAGCTAAGGGAAATACTTGTTTAAAATATAAACTCATTTGTAAAATCTTCAAGAGAAGGCAGATAGATTATGAACAGTCTTGCTTCACTGAATGGAGAGAAGCAATGGAGGGTAAAGCCAGCTTAAATGAAACTTGTCAAGAAGCACCATGAAGCAAAGTCACCCCAAGGGTGTTTAAGGATAAAATGGAGGGGGAGACAATAAATAGAAAAAAAAAACAGAAAAAGTGATCTGAAAAGAATACTAACAAATTCCTTTCACCATCAAGAAAGGTAGAGACATCACAGTTGAACTCTAACATCACAGTCCAAGGTATATTTATAAATGAGATTGAAATGTTAATGCAAGAGGGAAGAAAGATGGAAAAATCAGTCACAACAGAGATGATTCATGCTATGGGAGATAAAATTGTAAAGGCATTGTGAGATCCATTCATTATCTACCTAAAGGAAGAGAAAAAGCAGAAAACCTTGTGATGCAATGTGGGTACAATAATGAGCAGTTAAATCTTAAAGATTTTGAATCTGATAGTTACAGAGATGAGGTCATACTTGGACATTTACATGTAGACATCCTCTAAGTAACAAAAACTCAGGGAGTAGGGCAGGAGATATAGACTGAAGAATAATTGTAAAGAAGTGAAAATTGAAACTAATAGTGGATGAGCACTTTTCAGAGACAAGAATGAATTCAGGCTTTATTAATACCAAAACAAGATGTTGAAGTGACAAGCAATAACTACTGACCTCTAAACTCCATTTTGCTGACTTCTTTACCTACTTTCTTGCTTAAAATGGTATGAGAACAATTTACTCACACATTTAGAGTATCTGTGATAAAGACATCAGTAGAGGACAGGCTTTCTCAGGTGATATCCTACAGTAGAATATATCTTTACAAGTATATAATTGACTGAAGAATGTAAGAGTATAAGGTTGCACAATGATTACTGTCTTCCAAACCATTAAAATATTTTTATTATGTAGAGAAAATAGAGAAAAAACAGTATTCAAAACTATCTTACACAAAGAGGTATATGAATACTTGAAATATATTTCAGAGTCCTTAAAGGATTTAACAAGGGAGAGAACTTTAATCAACATCGGTGTGCTGTGAAACATCAGGAAGACATAAAAGGGACACAGCAATTATGTTCATTCAAGGTAGTCTCCATTGTCATGGATGAATTATACCTCTGAGTCCAAACTGAAGAAAGATTTGGACTAGATGGTGAGGTCTTCTAGATATTCTTCTTCAAAGATTACATACTATTGTTTTCATCAAGCCCAGGAACACTGAAGAATCTCGTGGACAAGGTCAATAACAACACAAAAGAGCTTGCTGATTGGCTAAACATGCAAAAAAACCCAAGAGTTTGAATATCTATTACTTTTATTATCACGGTAAGTTAGATTGAGTTCATCTGACAGTACGTGTAGGCTGTAGAGATATGCAAAATGAATAAGTAGGTACTGAATAAAACAGGAAGGAGAGAATGAAATTAATTGATTTTGGGAAATTGCACAAATCTTTTAACATGCTAAAACTTCTTTCAGAAACAGAGGTTCATTTCTTTAATATCAGTTTATACCAGTGCTATTGTTTGACTGTGAATCATAAAGAAGTACAGGCTCCAAAGGTGGAAAAAAATATTACCAGCAAAAGGGCAATGAATAGGTGCATGGCAGGCATAAGCTTTTTTGTTGTTCAGTCATTTCAATTCTGTCTGACTCTTTGTGATTCTACTTCATTGTGGCTTTTTTTTTGCAAAAGGATCAACAATTTGCTATTTCCCTCTTTAGTTCATTTTGCAGATGAGGAACTGATGCAAATGGGATTGACTGACTTGCCCAAGGTCACATAATGAATATCTAAGGACTAGATTTGAATTCTGGAAGATGAATCTTCCAGCCCAGTGCTTTATGCACTGCACCACTTAGCAGCCTGCCCCTACAGGCTACAACACAAAACAAACAAAAACTTTGAAGAAATTTGAACCCCTGTAAATGATGAGGTTAAAGATATGTAAGATTTTAAAAGATGGGATAGGCACAAAGCAAGAGGGGGGGGATAACCAGGAAGTGCAACTCATTGCTTCTATTGACATATTCTCAGTGCCAAGATATATTGAAGAAGGTTCCCATAAATTTAGGTGGATTCCTACCTCAATCCCACAGAATCAACATGTTGGAAACCATGAAAAATGGTCACAGAAAAAACAGCCATGGATGGCTTCTGGTTTTCATCACTTGAGGTCACATATTCATTTTAGTATTAAAAAGAATGCTTTCCTCTGGAATGCTTTCCTCTGTAATATTCTTTAAGACCAATT
>JAQQSW010013379.1:0-12330 GCA_028646575.1 Pseudocheirus occidentalis
ACCAGAAAATAAGAGAGCAGAGCAGGGGAGGGGCTTTACAGAGGGATTGCTGTTTTAGGATTGGGGCAGGGGCAAGACGGGGAGAAAATTTGTAATTCAAAAATGTAATGAAAATGCATAATGTAAACAAGAAAACAAATTAAAAAAATAAAGTATATATTAGATACCAAACTCCTATTACAATAATTCAATATAAAGATTTTTTTCCATTCAGGTGCCTTCCATTCTTATCCTAGGTGCATTTATTTTGTTCATTTAGTAGTTTCATTAAACCAAAGGTATCTAGTTTATATTTTGTTTTTCTCTTTACCCTTTGGTTGGTTAAGAATATATCTCCTATCCTTAGCCATATATCATTTAACTCTCTTCTAATAGAAAACAAAGTATGATATTTAATCACATATTTACTTAAATGTATTGTGGAATGTAGATTAATGTGGCAATTTAAGCTTAATTTCTACCAGACTGTGTTTTAGGTGACTCAGCATTTTTGTTCAGATTGGGTGTTCTTAAATAATTTTCATTTTCTAGTTTGTGGAACACTGGGTTATTGAGTTGCACTGTTTTCTTTATCCTTTGTTTAGTCTGTTCTCTTTATCTACCTCTTTTTTGTCTAGTACCATTTTTTTTCCTTTTTGGAGGCAAGATGATAGGGCAGTTGGGGTCAAGTGACTTGTCCAGGGTCACACAACTAATAAGTTTCTGAGGCTGGATTTGAAGTCGGGAAGAAGTACCAAATATTTTTGATGATTACTACTTTTGCAATATATTTTGAGGTATGGAGATGGTAATTCCCCTTTCATCTCTACTTATTTTAAGTATTTTTCTGGATATTTTAGAAGCTTGATCTTTTATTTTTTTCAAAATAAATTTTATTATTTTCTTGAATTCTGTAAAGTATCCTTTTGATAATTTGAGTGTACAGCATTAAAACCCTAAATTAGCTTAGGTAGTATTGTAATTTTTATTATATTGTAGTAGCCTAGCCACAGGTACTGAATATTCATTCATCTATTTATGTTATTTCTTTAAGAAACATTTTGTAAATAAACCTATGCAAAATTTTTGTGTACTTTGGGAGACTGATCCCCAGATAATTAATACATTTTTTTAGTTATGTGGAATGGTATTTCATGTTCTATTATTGTCTCTTGAATTTTTTTTTTAGTATATAACAATGCTGTTGGTTTTTGAAGACCTACTTTGCAGTATTGCTGAGTCTGTTTTCTCAATTAGTATCTTTGTTGCTTTTCTAGGATACAGTATATAAACCATCACATCATTAGCAAAGAGGAATAATTTTATCTCCTCTTTCCCTATCTTTATGCCTTTACTTTTTTTTCTTTTGCTAGCATTTTTAGAACTTTATCAAATACTATCGCTGTATTTCTTGGGAAAGATCCTAGTGTATCCCCATTGTACGTGATACTTGCTTTTGGATTCATATAGATATTTTGATGATAGTAAAAAAGTCTTTATCAGGTTTTCAGAAATGAATCATTTTGTAGGACATGAAGATGGAAGACTAGACAAATCTAGATGCTTAATAAAGTCATGAAAATCAAGAATAATAGTTTGAAGAAATAATGAGATTTGAGTTTATTTGTGTTAGGTCAGAGGGCAAACTCAGCATTTTTATAGACAAAGAGTAAGGAGATATGGAGTGGTTAAAATTGCTAAGGCAATGAAACACTTAGTAAAATGATGTATCAGGCGTCTTGCTAAGCCCTAGGATACAAGAGCAAGAAAGTATGTCAGTCCTACTGTTGAAAAATGTATATTCTAATGGGGGATAGAGAACATACAATGGTGAGCTGGAAAGTTGGGGGTGACATTGGGAGAAGGCAGCTTAGATGCAGGTGGATCAGAGAAGAAAGTAAACTGGCAGTGAAATTAGAATAGTATGGCTTGGGTTTTTCTTGATAAAGCTGTCCCATTCCAGGATGGAGTCAATATTGTTGGGGCAAGCTCTCAAAGGAATTGGGAAGGGATGTCACATGGGGCACAATGTGAGGAGTGGATTCCTTTGTTCTTCCCTGAACCTTGCTGACTTTAATCTTTCTGATGTCTTTACTGCTGTAGCTTGCTGTAATTTTTTTACCTAGTATTTTTTCAAGGCTAAGCAAGCATTTGTATTTCTTTGTTTTGGTAGAATTCCCCCAGTAGAATGCCTTGTTTGTGTTTCATTATAGAACAGGGAAGATATAACTTTCTATTCTTGGGTCACCAATGGCACTGGCTGCTCATTTCTTTTTGACATCATTTTCTTCTTGCTTTTCAAGCCACAAAATGATGCCTTGACTTCAACATTGATAGAAATTCTAGGGACTTCCATCTCTTTCTTACCATAAATAGAAGAGGTCATCATTCTTGCTGAGCCAGCAGAACCTCGAAGACTCTCTTTGTTCCTTGATTTTGATACTAGCAAGTATAGATTTGATTGGCTGTCTGTCATTTGAATGGGTCTTTGCACTTTGTTCAGTAACATTGGTTGATATTAGTTGTTTTAGTCTCAATTACAGATCAGAACCTTTGAAACTCAGCAAAGGCATTAGCAAAGCTGAACCTTTTTTTGTGTATTGTCTGGAAACACCTGAGCTTCTTCTTTAAGCTTTCTTTTAAAGGGCTCCTAAGTAGATACATTTGAGCTATATTGATATTTATCCTAATATCACTCTATCAGCAAATGAAAGCACATAAATATAGTTTATTGATTTCCCCCCATTCATTTATGATAATTAATTTCCTTTCTTTTAGAAGAATGAACATGTTTCTTTCTAATTGCATTGGGAGCAATTTGCAGTTTATACAAAGGCTAATTTTAGAATAATAAGATGTCTATTCATGGGTTATGTGTACAATTTAATTAACATTTAGTATGTAGAACATTTCCAAAAATTAGTGCTGAATTATATCTAAAACATCTGATTTTTTAAATAAATCTGATGGTTCGTTTACCAGATGCAGAAAGACATAACAATAAGAATGTTGACCTAGGTTCATATCCCAACTCTGGTACTTGTTAATTGTGTGGCCTTGGGTAAGTCACACTGAGCCATTTTTAAGTTATCTTGGAGTAGGTCTAAGTTCCCTTTTAGATCTGCAGTTCTCTGGTCCTCTGATCTTTCCCTTATTCACTACATATACTATCAACTAATTCTCAAAATCCTGTGGAGAGAAAGAGAAAATACCTCAACTACATTCAGCACTTCAGACTAATTATGTAGACTCCAATTTCTGGCCTTCTTAACTCTGTGTGAATTCTTCAAACAGTAGTGCCTGTTTTTGTGAGAAAATCCTGCTTTACCTTGAATGGATAATTTCTTAGTGAATTTTATAGAATTAAAAGTTCTTAGAGTTTCTTCTGAACTGTTCTTTAGTAGTAATTTAAGCACTTCATTTTCTCATTATAGATTATTCAATCCTGACATTTCTGTTTCATTATGAGTTATCTTCCTCCAAGCCCATCCCATTTTATTATTTTAAGGCAGGCCTGAACAACTTGAGGTCCAAGGTGTAAAGCCAAACATGAGCAACTTTCCAGAGGACTACTGCTGTGAACAGCTTTCAGGGTTCTGATTACACAGTATAGTGAACTCTCTATTCAGTAACAAATTAGAGCAAAACATTGCTGAAAATCATTGACTGAAATCAAAGTATAGCATTCAAAATGTTTTAACTTCACAACTTATCACTAAAATGGCCACATAGTTTTGACCAAAGGGGTGACATAGTTTTAAACAAAAGATAGCATCCATTTAGTAAGTCTTTCATTTAGTAAATTCTTAATTCAGTCACCCTTAAGGAGACAAGCCTCCTTAATTGAGGAAAAGTACAAAAGGCAAAATCCTCCACCCACGGGGTGCAATTAAGTTACAATATCATGAGTCACTACTAAGTACCCTCTTAAGGCGTAATGGAAAGTACAAAGGCCATTGACCTGTAGGTCACAAATAAATTACGATCTCATAGGTCACCATTAAATACCCAAGGAGAGATCTTTTCATCTTGACTAGAGGCAGGCTTTCAGCTTCCATGATTCTTCTTCTATGGTCTCAGCTCCTGCCCTAATCTAACCAACTGCCACCTGAGTTCAAAAGCAGACAGATCCCAGTTCTTTGTCCAGCTCTCCATGCAGTTCCTCTTTCATATTGAAGCTCACAGTGTCTAATCCACCTCAAGTCCTTATTCAAATACCAGGAAAGAGTCTCAGAACCAGAAAGTCAAAGTTATTACAGTAACCACAAAGTTGGTACATATGGTTATTACAGTGAACGCCCACATTCCCAAGCCTTCATAACAGAACAGGTTGCCTCAAGCAAGGATCCTCATCTCTCACTCACGGTAGCTCCAACTGGCCCTTGGAAGTCTTGGCAGCTCTGGCTGGTTCTTGGAAGCTCTCAGTAGAAGTTCTGGATGGCTCTCAGAAGAAACTCTACCATCATAAGCTCCATTATCAAAATCAAAATCACTTTCTCCAGCCTGGGCCTCTCCTCCTCAGCCTCCATCCATGCTGCTTGCTGCAAGAAGTTCTGACTCTCCAGCTTGTGTTTTTCCTTACATAAGGTATTAGCTCCTCCCTCTGTGAGCCCCTTCCTGTTACATCAGGAAGTCCATCCCACTGTGGGATTCACAAGTTCTGGGTCTTAATACTTGACACAGTTGTGAGCTTAGAACTAAGTGCTAAGTACCTGTTAGCTTGCCAATATGAGAGGATCTTCAAATTCCATTACAATTATACAAGGACAGCTTATGACCCTTGATCTTTTTGTGGAATGCCAAAGGATTTCAGGAGGCCTGTGAAAAATGTAGAGGAAAACATCTGTTGTACATGCATAGAAGAAACCTTTGGCATGTTGCAAGTGGTCCAAGGGCCACAAATTGTTCGGGCCTCTTTTAAGTTGTTGTTAGCCCATGTAATGGTATTATGTTGAGGACAACTTAGAAAAACATCAGAAAATAATTTATATATAAATTTTGTATCATATATTCTTCTCTAACTTCAGTTGCCTCTTATGTGTTTTCACACATAATTTTCTGAATCAAATACATCCTTCAAATGCATAAGAAAAAAAGTGGTTCAATCACCTGCTGAGGTAGCTGAAAAATAATCTCTTGAGTGAGATTGTGTGAAATGGAAGAATAGAACAATTAAATGAGAACATCAGGGGGTTAAGTTCAATGATAATGTTCTTGTTAGGTGCTGCTTTTGTTGTGTGTCCTGAGTTTTAATTAGGATTCTCTTTTTCCTTTTAGTGATACCACAGACTATGGGAGATCCTGTCAGTCAGTTACAGCCATCTTGTAGCAAGCAACATAGCTCTATGAAGGGAACACTAGGCCAAACCATTTTCATGGGTTCACTGATAAAGTCATTGGTGTTGTAGTAGCTAATGGAGACACAATGGAAATCTGGAAAGTATCCAGTCCTTCAAATAAGTCTCATGTTGTTTTTGTACTGTCTGCGTTTCAAAGCTGGAGGTTAAAAATGAAAGAGTCAGAGGAGGGTACTTAATTCCTTTCTGGCTCTTTCTCTGGTAATGCGGGCTTATGTTTTTATTTCTTCTTTCATTGGGTAGTATCTGCTTCCTAGGCATCACCTTTGACCCCACCTCTATAGAGAGATTTCTCTGTGCTTCTTTTCAGGGATGAATGAGATAATGGAGAAAGAAGAAGCCTATTCTTTTTACCAAACAACAGTGAGCAGTGATTTGTTTTTACTCAATGCAAGAGCCTAGACTCAGCTTTATATACTTTGAGATATTTATTTTTAAAAATAGAGGATAGGTATTATTTTCCATTTCCTGAGCTCCTAGTGGGTATCCAGGTTTGCCAGCAATTAACTTTAGCCTATATATCAATGTTCCTCTCCTAGCAGCTCTTAACAATAATGAAACCCACTCATACCTCAGAACAAATGATTGATGACTTATTTAAGGGTAAGTCTATATCAAAGTTAAATCAGGAGTTAGAAATTAATTTAACAGGAAAGAAACAAAACAAAACTTTGGAATAAATGTTCACCATGTCTGGTAATAAGGAGGGAGCAGAATATAATGAGAAAGGGTTCTTTAAGTAATGTTATCAAGGCTCTCAGAAACAAAAGTCCCATAAGGCTTAATCTTTCCCAGAAACATCCTTCATACCTTGCAGGAACTAGTTGCCTCTGTGCTGTTCCCTGATTTTCTTTTTACCAGAGTCTTTCTTTTCTTACATCCCCAGCCACAATTGAAACGGAAAAGAAACCACTCCAAGGAGCTCTAGCTTTCATTTCAACCTTGATTATTGAGTCTCAGGGTTTACCTCTTCTATACTTTTTACCTTACTTTCCCTCCAGTGTGAAGGGGAAAATATATTATCCCTTTTAGACCCATAGCCCTTCTTTCGTACATGGATCATGTCAAGCCAAAGACATAAGCAGGACTTCATGGGAAGTGTGCAACTCTCCAAATGTGAGAGGCACCATAGGGTCTATTCATATGATATTTTGATTTATAGTCTCGGAAAACATGATCTAATATAGTATTTATAAAAGTGTGAGAGTGAGGGGCTGGGTTCTCAAGGACATTTTGAGATCATTTTGGAGATTGAAGAGTGCTAGACCTTGGAATATTCATTTGTTTGGGGCTCAGAACACTAGATCATACAGGGGATAGGGCTTTGAGCCTGGAGTCAGGAAGACTAGCATTCAGATTTGGCAGATGCTCACTAACTGTATGACTCTGGAAAAGTCACTTAACCTCTGAATACCTTAGAGAACTCTCTAAAGCAGGTGTTCTGTATGTCATGCATCCCATTGTAGTCTGGCAAAGCTTATTCTCCAAAAAGAATTAAAAATGGATTAGATTATATTATTATACAATTATATCTCTCATAAATAAAAGTATATAAAATAGAAACATATGTATAGAAACATATGTATACATACATATAGATATACCCATACACACACACACTCCAACTTCATAATGAGTTCTTTATATCAATAATACTGCAAGTCAATCCAATACTTGTTAGCCAAGTATTCTTAACTTTTGATTTACTGTTCATCCTGATATTTTGACTTGTGTCAAGTGTCACAGTCATTCACTGATCTCCCTTTCATGGTGTGTAAACAGCTATGCAATCCTCTTGACCTCTCATCACACCAGTCTCTGTATTCTCATCTTTCCTTGTTATTATTTTTGCTTATTTTCTCAATAGAAGTTACATTGAACTTTTAAAAGTTTTCTGGGCTACACCTCTAGTAGATTCCCAATTGTTTAACATATCATCAGAGCTTGTCCCAGGAATATTCACTTTCTTTGATGAAGCCATGATTTTATTGGTGGGGAAACTCTTTATTAATGCAGATCAGAATCCCTATACACCTTATTCTGTATTCTGTTGTCTATGTTTTCCCCACAAATTCTCCTTAGAAGATTGACCCAATATAGTGAAGGCATTCTCTGGTTCTGTTATCATTTCCAAGGCATCCATGTGCTAGTACAGCTATCAGATATTTTTGCCTCAGTTTTTCTCTGGGATACCCACCTACTTCCTGTTCTAGGCATACACACATACAAACATGTATTTATACATATATGCATGCATGAATGCACACATATACCCATTAATATACACAAGTGCATATATACACATAGATATATACGATATATCATGTTATAATATAATCACATGTGATATAATATGCATATATGTAATATATATGTAATATGTAGATACGGATATCCTTCAGAATACTTTTTTTCACAGGCAGAGCTCATTGGTGATGATTTTCCACTCTCTATTTATACCTACCATAAATCTTCCCATTGCTTTTGGAGTTGTTTATAATTTTAATTCTTTCAGGATCATGTTACTTTATGATTCTCACACACACACACACATGTAACACCAGTAGAAGTGTATTGGGCAGAAATTAGAGAGAGAGAAAAAAAGAGTGAAGTGCCATTGATTTAAATCTCATCTTTGTACGGATACACATTTGACTGGAAAGGTAGTAATTGATGACTTGGTATGTGTTGGGAAACTTGTTGAGTGATGTTCCATTGGATGTGTTCAAATATTTTCAAATATCTCTCAATATTCAATGTATTCTCATGAGTATTTACAATGAAATTGGTGTGTGTGTGTGTGTGTGCTAACATAATGTATATACACATATATATCATAGGAGGATGTTGGGCTGCATTTTCTCAAAGGCCCTTCCAGCTCTAAAATTGCTAGAGAAAAGAACTAAAGGAAGACCAAGACTGTGAAAAAAATACTATGGAAGAGAAGGAAGACCAGTGCAAAGATGAAAAGAATGTCTCTAGACAAGAAGAAATCAGAAAGATAGATTGAGGTAGACTTTTTTTTGCTACAGAAACACAAAGGGAAATGAGAAAGAAGAAGAATCAATGACTCGATGACCTGAATGATGAAACTGAAAGAAAGCTCATTAAGTTTACTGATGATCTCAAGATGGGTAGGGTTGCTAAAACCTTGAAGGAGAGGAATAGAATTGAAAGTGACCTAATCAAATTAGAAAAATAGATCTTTAAAAAAAACAAATAAAATCAGATATAAGGACAAGGTTAATTAATACACATAAGGACAAAAGCAAAAATACAAAGATTTAAGATGGGAAATGATTGCCAGGTATAGTCACCGTGAATAATAATGATATCAGAACCAGAGTTTTGTAGTCCTTTATGATTTACAAAGAACTTTTCCTAATAGGTGCTCTCAGGTGTAGGCACCACAAATATCTTCCCCAACTTGTATGTGAAATAGCTGAAGCTCAGAGACGGGATGTAACTTGCCCAACATTACCTAGTAAATCTCATGGCCAGCAATTGAAGATAGTTCTTTTAATGTTGCCTTTGACTTACAGTGATTCATGCTCAGAGTACTCTTACAACCATGTCATATCTCATCACACTTAGACAATTTTAAGGAATGTCCTCATTTCCTTTGTCTTAGTGCTCACCCAAGTTCATTTTCTCTGTCTGTCTTTAAAGTCACACTTCCTTCAAAACATGCAGATTCCATCCAGACTCATCTGCTGCATTTTATATATTTCACATTAAAAACTATCAAACTATCTGTGTAACCAACTGGGCCCTATGTTTCTGGTTCCATCTGAACATTCTTGCTCTTGTTATTTGTTACCTGCCCTCAAAGCACTGACTGAAATGAAATGGGGAAGTGTGAATAGTGAGTCCGTGGGCCAGGCAGAGATTGGAAGCAATCGCATGTTTATTGCACACCTGCTAATCAAGTCTAAAATAAGCATCTGAGGGTTCAGGTTTTATATACTATCACTAAAGCACTTATGCTCATGCCTCCTCATGAGAAACTTCATGTTGTTTGCTGCATGAGGCACCTGATTTGCACCCTTCAGAGAGCCATTCCTGTGGGATGCTCCCCTGCTCTCTTATCTCATGCATTACTGCTTTATCTATATCACTCAAGCAGCCAAGGTTTCTGGGACGGTCAGAATATTCCAACCCTCCCTTGCATGAGGGGTGAGTAATGGGGCATGGAGAGTCAACTTCCTGAGATAGTGAGTCCAGCCTGGATTTGCACCCATGGGATGCAGACCCTTCAGAGCCCTCGACAACACCTCCTACAGCTATTGCTGTCATTACTATCACTCTTGTTATATAGCAATTGTATAATGCTGTAAGGTTTACAAAGAACTTTATAGGTGTTAACTCATTTGATTTTTATAATAAGTCGGATTATTATTATTGTTCCCATTTTATAGATGAGAAAACTGTGGCTGAGAAATTGTGTCTAGTGACACCAACCTCTGACCATTCCCTGTGTCTGAAGTATTCTCTCCTGTTCAGATTGCTGATCTCCCTAGTTTCTTCCAAGTTCCGACTAAAACCCTACCTCCTACAGGAAACCTTCCCGAACCCCATTTAATTCCAGTTTCTTGCCTGTTTATTTTCTATTGCTATTCTTGTCCTTATTTCATGTATAAAACTTGCTTTGTATTTACATGTTGTCTCTCTCTCATTAGGTTGTAAACTCTTTGTTGTTGGGACTCTCATTTGCCTCTTTTTGTATCCCCAGCACTTTAATAAATGTTTATTGAATGAATGAAAGGGTCAAACAGTTAGTATCAGGGACAGGTTTTGAGCTCATGTATCTAAGTTCTGTGCTCTATTCACAGTGCAACCTAGCTGCTTACTAGTTAGAACTTTAGTAATTAGAACTTAGAGTAAGCTGAATTAGGGTGGACGGCATACGCTATATTCTCAATCTCTTTTCTGATGTACTTTAGCAATAAGACTTTGTCCTCTCATCTTCCATCCTTAAACTCCTCCACTAAACCATACCTTGATTAAGATTTCTCTGGCTTTCTACTTTTAGTCTCAAATGCAGAACCTTTGTGGACATTGTCCACAGTCTCTGATTGTTCTGTGATTATTTCTTCTAATCCCCAGATGCCCACTTGTTACCTTGGACAGCAGTCCCAGTTTCAGGTATCTAATAGAGAAATAAAATAAATGCATTGCATTAATTACTGCCTTGCACAATTTCACTGATTTATAAAAATTTAGGAAGTTTTTACATTGCTTAAGGTCTTAGGTAGATAATTTGTAGATGATTAAACATAGTGTTTGTGAACATTAACCTAAAAAGTTGGATATTAGTTCCTTGGTCAGAAACAAAATACTCTATTACTGTTTCTGTGGAGAGATCAGATTTGATTTATGTTTCAATTTATAGTGTTCTTTTTTCAGGAAGTTAAAAATAATTGAAGTGCTTATACTACCTTTATGAATGAAAAATAGCTGTGTATCCATGCCTTTTAAAAATTATTAACTCTATCCTAAAAGACTTATATAATATCATGTAATATATGGTTTAAGATTTAAGGCAATACCTTTTCAGACTTGCATGAGAATGGTGAGGTAACTTGAAAAGTTACTGGAAAAAACAACAGTATCATCGTCAACAATGAAAAATTGTAGAATTGGAACATAAGCTATGAGAAGAGGTTAAAGCAGTTATATTTGTTCAGCTTGGAAAGGAAAGGTTCTGTGCTGGCTTGATGATTCTCTTTAATATATAAAGGGTCCTTATAAGAAGAGTAGGAGCCTCTACTTTAGACCAATGAGGTCAACATAAATGAACTCAATTTTTCAGTAACGTAGCTCAATAGAATCAAGGGATTCTTGACTAAAGGCAACAAAAAACACCAAAAATTTGGAGGTAAAGATGTCCTTTAAAATTGAATTGAACATTCAATAAACAAGACCTCCCCTAGTCTTCTACCCTCACACTTATTTATCTAGTCCCTCTCCATCCTTCAGATTCCATCTTCATGGAGCTTTCTCTCATTCCCATTGCTTAGCCCAAAAGAATCCTGCCCTTCTCCTAATGCCTCTTCATTTGGGCTATGCTTCTCTTATAACACTTTCATAACCTATGGGCATCATGTCAATAGTTATTTGAATGCATGTACTGAATTATTCCTCCAAATGAACTCATTTTGTAAGCTCTAAAGAGGCAGGTACCTACTACCCCCCTTTAATTATTATTTGCACACAACATGTGGTTAGTTATTTGTAGTATGACTTTTGTATGAAAGCCATTTCCTAAATTTTCTTTTTTTTTCAACAGGAAAGATTTAAATAGCCAAAAGCTAAATCATTTTGGACCTTCTTTTTATGTATGCACATTTATATATGTGCTGTTCTTATCCACCTTGACCATGCATTTAGTGGTTAGAATGGCAAGGAGCTGAAAGTCTCAGATTACTTTGACCAAATGTAAATTGTAAAATATCCCTCATCCATCTCTGTAGTTAATGTCAATATCTTTGAAAATACATCAAAAGGATTTGCAGCATGAAATGCATTCTTAGTATGTCTTCCTTTTCATTATCTTGGATGCTTACCTTTGACTTTGGTTCTGAATCACCTTTACTCCAGACAGGTGGTGATTTTGAGATTTAAGAGACTTTAGTAGGGAGATCTCCTCTACCCTTGTGAACTGATGTATACAGTGGGAGTTAAGAATGCTATTGAAATTTCTGTGATAAGTGATTCTGCCATTTACTACTCAATTATTAACTGAGAGTTTTGCTTGTGGAAGTGATTTTCATTTTATCCTTTTTTAAAATAAGTTTGGATTAGGAGATTTTTAAATGGATAGGTATATACATCAATAGGTGTATCTCTGTGAATATATATATATATACACAAATATACACATACACACTTATATGTGTGTATGTATATAACACATATGTAAATATATTTCTAGATAATTGATTACTTTCTGCTAAGATATAGATATTTCCATCTCTATATATTTTGAGTTTGC
>JAQQSW010013380.1:0-12330 GCA_028646575.1 Pseudocheirus occidentalis
GGGAGCTGTGGTGCTTTGCTGCTTCTATGCCGCCATCTTGGCTCCGCCCCCCAGTGATTCTTTTTCTCTTCAAATGGTATGAGAGCTATTCAGCAGAATTGTTAACTGGTAATTTTGGTGCCTGGGGCAAGCAGCAAAACCTCCCTCCAAACCAAAAAACCATGTCTTTAAAATAGCTTTGTAATTCCCAAAGTGAAGATATAAGGAAAAATAAGACTAATTAAATTGAGCAGGAGATAAAACTCTGGGATTCCACTTCATGGGAGAAACCTTGGGACCTTGACCTCTATGGAGAGAGTCACCAGGACATTGGCTCCCCTACTCCTGTGATGGGGCAAAGCACCAAGATATCCTCCAGGGCAAAAAAGAAGAGGTCCTGGCCCATTGGCTGGCATTGAGAGGGAGAACCTGGGACCCCGTGAAGTTGCTGCCTGGAAGATGAGAGAAGGGAGCAAAGTACAATATTCTCAGGAGGAGGTCACTGGGCTTCAGCAGCCTAGGGGAAGCAGCCTGGTAGCTTCCTAATTTGACTGATTGTTCTTGCTAACTAGGTGTTAAGCTCAGTTTCTTCAAAACTGACAAACGGAACAAGGCTGTCAAAATGTAAGCATCACTTTTAAAATTGAACAATCTTCCTTTAAAAAGTAAGTTTTTTGTGTCCTGTAAGTTTTGGTGCATTGTGGTAAAGTCCCTGCTGCCTTGTCCTAGTTATAAATCTGCTGAACATAAGGCAGATTTGCTGTGGTAAAAGAGCAGAGGGTCTACAATGGGATTAGAATCCAGGCTTTTCTGACTCAATGTCCAGTGATCTGTCCACTACACCATGCAAAAATGATTAAGGATGCCTCCAATGTAAAATAAATGAAGTAAGCAAAAATCTGGGGGAAATGAAGGCGAGGATGGAGACTATATCTTATATGTTAATTAGTAGGAGAGATTTTTCTGGGATATGGATTGGACCAATGGCCACAGAGATTCTTCCAACTTTGAAATTCTGAGATTGTATGGAATGAGCACAGGGAGGTTTAAATGTTTGTCTCTCCAACTTATGTCACCTTGGTAAGTGAATTAACCTCTATCTGCCTCCTCTCCACCTTCCGCTTCCATTCCGCTACAAAAGAATGATTTGCTTATGTCACACATTGAAAAAGGGTCACCTTCTAGCCTTTGTTGGAAACTTAAGTTGTCAGCATTAAGGATGAAGCTGTTGTTAAGTCCTTTTCAGAAGCATCTGACTCTTCATGACCCCATTTGGGGTTTTCTTGGCAAAGATACCTGAGTGGTTCACCATTTCCTTCTCCAGCTCATTTTACATATGAGGAAACTGAGGCAAGGAGGGTAAGTGACCTGCCCAGGGTCACAGAGCTTGTAAATGTCTGAGGTCAAATTTAAATTAGGTCTTCTTGACTCTAAGCCTGGCGCTCTATCCATTACACACCCAGCTGCCAATTAAGGTTGAAACCAAGATGTATCCCTTAAAAACATTACGCCTTGATGGCATCTTGTCAGGAACATAAGAAGGGTGTGTGGGAGTGACAAGCCCGGCCCCCACTGCCTAAGGCCAGCTATGTTACATTTCATCTCTCCTTCGGGGTTCCCAGCAGTCTGAAGAGACTTGGGGAAGGATAACTAGTCTCTGCCATTGTCATCCCCTCCCACTGTGTCCCTTCAATTTTAGGAGTCCCGGGCAGATCTATTTAACCATGTAACAAAGTAGGCTTTGCAAAATAACATTTATTTCAAAGGTATATCAAGAACCAACACCCAAACATTCCCCAGACTCCAAACAAAGAAAGAAGGAAGGCATAATCCCTCTTTATACCACTTCAGTCTCTGGGGAAGGGAGGGGGATCAGATTCACAGTTTATCTCAGTTTCTATATAGCATTAGTCCCACCAAATTCCAAGTCCAAAGTCCCCCTGGGCTTGAGTACCTAGGCTTCTTAGGCCTTCCCTGCTCGATTGGCAGCAATATCAAACCTGAAATCAGGGCTCCAAGATCATCAGATTTGGGGATTCCAACTCGTGATCCTAAAGCAAAGCCCCAAACCTAATTCTTAGGGCCTCTGGAACTAAAGGAGAGAAGGAGAATGCATAGTTACAATGCTTTGGGGGAACCAGACTTTCAACCCCAGGGCACTGCCAGAAAGAGGGAAAGAGAAACTGTCCCAGTCTGTAATTTTACAGATGGCATTTGTTCCAGTTACCCAGTCACTGGAAAGAAGTCTCCTCCCCACCCTGTGGTAGGGTGACGCATGATATCCTCTCCCAGAAGCAGATCCTTGCCATTTCCCACATGGTGCCCCCATCTTAGGTTATTTTGGGCAACAAAGCCCAATTACAGGTGAATTAGGGGCTCCCAATTGCTACCTTATAAAAGCATTTTACAAAATGATAAAATGATTAGACAATAGGTCTTAGAATGTATTTAGGGCAGTCTTTGATAATACATTAGTTTGCACGTATATGAAGCTGGTTAATGTACATTTTCAGGGTCTATTACAGTAACGGAGATACAATAAGCTGTTGTTGGTTTTAATAACAAGAACGATAGCTAGCTTTTACACAGGGTAGCCCTAAAGTCTTGGTATGGTGCTTTAAGGTGTGCAAAGTACTTTTATATATATTGTCTCTTGGGATCCCTATAACAACCCTGGGAGGTAAATGCTGAATGTTATTGTCTCTGTTTTACAAATGAGGAAGCTAAGGCTGAAACACACTGTGTGACCTGCATAGGGTCACAGAGCTAGAAAGTACCTGAGACAGGATTTGAATTTGGTTCTTCCCCTCTCCAAGTCCAATGCTCTGTCCATTGCACCACCAAATTACCTCAATACAAGGCAGAGGCAATTTAAGCGTCCTTCCCAGCTACTCAAAAGGAATATGGTTTGAATGACAATGTAATGAATGACATGGGCTTGGGCTGAGATTCAGGAGATCTGGGTTCTAGTCTGAGATCTAAAGTCACTTGTTTAATGTCCTCATCTGTCCAATGGGAACAATACCGTACTGTCCCTACCCAGCTCATTTTCAAGTTTGAGGATATTTTGAAGTGGGAATATGTTCCTTTTGTTGTTGTTCAGTCATGTTCGACTCTTCGTGACCCTATTTGGGGTTTTCTTGGCAAAGATAATGGAGTGGTTTGCAATTTTCTTCTACATCTCATTTTATAGATGAGGAAACTGAGGCAAACAGGGTTAAGTGACTTGCCCAGGGTCACACAGCTAGTGAGTGTCTGAGGCCAGATTTGAACTAAGGAAGATGAGTCTTCCTGACTCCAGGCCCAGCACTCTATCCGTTGTACTGCCACCTAGCTGCTCCAGAATGTGTTGCCTCCTCACCTCAATTTTAAAGCTTGAAAGGCATTTTGGTGAATTGGAACAAGACCAAGACCCTGGAACCTTCAGATTCTCAAATTCTTTGATTCTGACCAGACTGCTTCCTGTTTATGTTTCTTCCCTGATTTTCTTTTTTTTAATGTGATTATGGCTGTTACCCATTGCCCTGTGCTGTATTAACCTAGAGCCCTAGGAAGAAGTCCATGGCCTCAGAGTTCATTGAGGACATGTATAAATGGATGTATTGTGTGTTCTTTCTCTGAGGAATGTGTTTTTTCAGTATCAGGACTCAGCCAGTTTTTAAGGATAATAGCCTGTGGCTCTCTGGCAGAGAGCCATTGTGGACTAAAACCAGATATCAATCTTTGCCTTTGGTACATTAAGAAAGGTATGGTGTCCTGATCTTAGGACATGATCCCAAGTCCAACTGTGTTGTGCAGTCCACAGTTGGCCTGTGGTGCTCGGTGCTTGGAACCACATTTTGAGACCGTCACTGATTTAGTGCATCCAGTGTAGGGGAATGAGAATGATGATCCTCTGAATGAACTGGAAATGTTTGCCCTGGAAAAAAAAAGGATTTAAGTGAGGCTTCCTAATCTTGTTTGTGCCAGCAACCCTTTTGGCCACTTAGTAAAACCTATGTATGGATTCTTTCTCAGAATGATGTTTTTAATTTCATAAAATAAAACATGTACGATTGCAAAGGAAGCAATTATATTAAAATATAGTTGTTGTTGTTTTTTTAAGTTCCCAGACCCCATGTTAAGAAGGCCTGATTTAAGAGGTCATGACAGCTGTACTCCAGTCTTTGAAAGGCTAGTGCATGGAAGGGGGATTTTACCCTTGTTCTGCTTAGCTCCAAAGGGTAGAACTAGGAAGTATGAGGAAAGGTTGCAAAGAGGCAGATTTAGGTTTGATCTCAGGAAATACTGAAATTAAAGCTGTACAAAAGTGAAATAGGAAATTTCAAGAGGCTCAGGTTGCCACTCATCAACTGTCTTTGACTAGGGACTGTTTTTGCCTTTCTTCCTATTCCTGGTATTTAAAACCGCCCTGTCCCAGCACACAGTGATTAATGAATGCTTATTGATTGATCGATACCACTTATGGAGAAGGTTGTAGAGGGAATTCTCAGTCAGGTCTATGTTGGACTAGATGATCTCTGCGGTCCTTTGCAATTCTGAGATTCTGTGAAAATTAAGTAAATATATCCATAAGCAGCTTAGCGGCCCAGCGGGTAGAGGGCTGGGGCCGGAGTCAGGAAGAAGGCAGCTTCAGTTACCTGCTAGCTGTGGGACCCTGGACAAGTCATTTAACTTCTGCCTACTCAGTTTCCTTGTCTGTAAAATGGAGATAATAATAGCACCTAACTTCCAGGGCTGTTGTGAGAATAAAACAAGAGAATAGTTGCAAACCTTAAGGCATTATATTAAAGATTATTATCATTATTTTATTATTATTATTATCATTATTTTATGATTATTATTATCATTATTTTATGATTATTATTCTTATTATTTTATGATTATTATTCTCATTATTTTATGATTATTATTCTCATTATTTTATGATTATTATAATTATTTTATGATTATTATTATAATTATTTTATGATTGTTATTATAATTACTTTATGATTATTATTATCATTATTTTACCCCACTCCAAGATTTCTCCCCAGATCATTCATTCATTAGGAATCTGGATGAGAAACATATGCCCAGGTGAGTTGTGGGTACAATCACATGCAGATTCCAGGCATTTCCACAGGAATCCCACAGAAGTCCCATGCCAGGAATTCTTTCCCTCTTTGTCTCCACCTCCCAGTTTCCCTGGCTTCCTTGAAATCCCAGGTACGATCCCACCTTCTGCAGGAAGACTTAATTCTTTAATTCTTGTCCCCTCCCTCTGTTGATCATGTCTAATTTATTCAGTCTATGGCTAATTTGTACACAGTTATTTGATATTGTCTCTCTCATCAAACTGTGAGCCCCTTGGGGGCGGGGGCTGTCTTTTACCTTTTTTTGTATCCATCCCCTGAGCTTAACACAGTATTTGGCCCATAGTAGGCGCTTAAGTATTTAATGACTGACTTACTAGAGAAGCAGTGTGGTGTAGAAGCCCTGTGGGATTTGAAGGCAGTGGGGAGGTAGGTTAGAATTCTGCCTCCAAGCGACTATGGACAGGTCGCTTAATGTCTCCAAGACTCAGTTTCCCCATCTGTAAAAAGAGAATAGTAATGCCTGCAGTTGCTACTTCCCAAGGTTGTTATGAAGATCAGATAAGATGAAGTGTCTACATGCCAGCTATTACTATTACAACATGTGTGAAAAGCAGATGCTTTCTCACCCACAGCTAATGGTCTTCTGGTTAATTAAGTGTCTCCTATGGAGCAGTAACTTATTAGTGGCTCAGGTTGTTTCTTTCAACGTGCTGAGTCTCTGAAGACCTTTCCCCCTCATTTTCTGTGCAGCCAAATCCCAAACTTTTATTGGAAAACAGAATACACTTACCTTTCCCCCATAGCATGGGTCTGCAAACCAATGACCCAAAAGTCAAATCCAGGTCAATAAGCTAAGAATATTTTTTTTACATTTTAAAATATAATAAAACTTTCTTTAAAAATGTAAAAAGTAAATGTAAAATGTAAAAATCCTTCATAGCTCACAGCCTTACTTCTTCTCTTTGGGCTTTAAATTGTTTTCAGGCCATTAAGTACCCAGAAGCTAGTTAGTTTCTGACAAACCAAGCATAGCTGTGCATGAGTCCAGTTGTTCTTTTTCCTCGGGGGTTCCAGTTCTGACTAGCGGTGACTGACTAGTGATGCTTGCAATTGCTTTATCACACAGCAGGTAAAAATGAATTATTAAAAATGATGAACCTAGGCCAGGAACAAGGGGCTATAGAAAGAGTGATTGAATCGGAGCCCCAGAAAGCCTGGGTTTGGATCTCAGCTCCGTCATCTATTAACTGTCTTGGATCTTAATCTTTCTGGGTCTCATTTTCCTTATCTGTGAAATGAGAGTGTTGGATTTCAAAGGTGCCATCTATCTCTAAATTTATGATCCTAAAGGGAATTTTAAAAATTAGATTGTATTTATTTTATCAGTTGACAGGCATTTGCTAAGCACCTGCCATGTGTGAGACATTGTGCCAGATTCTGGGGGGACGAGAACACGGATCAAAAGAGTTCCGGTACTTAAGGGGTTTATAGTCTAGTCAGAGGAGACAACATGTACATATAGAGGAATATTTTAAATCTACATGGAGTCATGGTTGTTGTTTTTGTTCATCTTTCGTTTTTGAAGAGGACCTATAACATCACAGGGTGATGTCTTGACTTGCACATGAATTGGACTTAAGTGAGGCGGAACCGTGCAAAATGATCAGCCTCTTCCAGAGTCATCAAAGTCCAGTGGCAAGACAAAAAGTCTTGACCAGGATGACATCTTCAGTGTCTCACCAAGATCTAGGGCTCAACAGTGCCTGCTTCAGTAGCCTTCATGGCCTTTGGAATAACTTGTTCTCATTTGCCAATTCCACCCAGGAGGGACTCTTCACATGCTTGGGGTAGTCCTCCTACCTCACTAAAGGGTCTGAGGCCCGTTTGGTTACCTTCAATCTGGTTTAGCTTATCTGCAGAGATGGTTTTACTAGGGTGTGGTCGCTGCAAAATAGATTCAAGTGATTTGGGGGTGTACTAGTAGCTAGGGGACGGGGGAGGTAAGGGCTAGGAAAGTCCTCAGAAAGGGCACCTGAGCTTACCCTTGAATAAAACTAGGGATTCAGAGAGAAGGTGAATCTCCGAGTTAGAACCACATCCAACCTGTACCTAAAGCAAGAAGCCTATGATTTCCCCATAAGTGTACACCCAGAATTTATTTACAGCCTTCCAGTGAAGGAAAACTCACTGATCCTTGAGGCAATCCCTTTCTCTTCTGTTAAGAATTTTTTCATCATATTAGAAATTAATGTAGTTTAATTGGCATAAATTGGCCTTAGTTTTTCCCCATAAAGTTAAGCCAACCAGTTTAATCTCTCTTGAACATCTTCTTTCAAAAATGTTGAAGGTGATGGTCACATTCCCTCAAGTCTTCTCTTCTCCAAGCTAAATATCCCCAATTACTGCAGGCCTTCTGGTTTCCTCAGCATCCATAAGCATCCTCCTCTGCACAGGCTCCAGGCTGTCATTTGTACCTCCTAAATGTAGAACCCAGAACCAGGCACTGTCCTCCAGATGTGATCTAACCAAGGGAGAGGATGGCAGGACTATCACTGTTCCTCTTTCTGGATACTATCCTTCTGCTAATGTGGCCTAAAATTCCTCTAGTTTATTGGGATTTGGTGGGCTGCTATACCACTCTGCTATTGTGCTTGCATGCCCACAAAAGCCACCAAACCTTCTTCACACTTTTTCTAGATGCATCTTTCATATTCCATGTTCTTGGAATTGTTTTTTTTTAAACCAAGTATACAAATTTACACTTGGCCTTATTAAATCTTATTTTATTAGGTTCAATCCCTTGTTTCAGTCTGTCAAGACCCCACTCTATCTCAGTTCTGGCATCTAACAGGTTATCTATCCCTCCAAGCTTTATGTTTTCCAATTTGATTGGGTAGGGCATCTGTGCCTTCATCTTCATCTCTGTTAAAAGTATTAAGCAGTACATGGATAAAGACAAAAGTCTCAGACACTCCTTTGGAGACCTTCCTCTTCGCTGGTTTTGACTCATTTACGGATCCTTTGGGTCTAGTTAATTAGTCAATTTTGAACCCAAGTAAAACTTTATGTTTTTATTTATCTCTTTAAGCAAAATCCCAGCGAGAGGTTTTTTTTTTTACAAGTATGAAACTTTTGGTTAATCTGTTACATTTGATATTTGGACTGAAATCTCACCATAAATTCTATACACCATAGCTGCAGTGGGAAAACATATTTATTGAACACAACTTTTTGTTTGCACAATAAGAAAAAGCTTACCATTTATTGTACGTTACCTCGCCCCCCCATCACTAGTACAACTGTCTTCTCATAAATACCATAACTCATTCAAATATAAATACATATTCTCAAAGAAATATTGTAGACAAATGCAAAATACAACTAGAATTGAAAACTGATCCAAAGAGGAGTCTCTCTTACTAAGACTCTAGACACCATTTTCAGAGAAAAGAGCCAACCAGAAAAATGGATTTGAAGCACTGGATAGCTAAAGAATGAGAAGTATACATGTGTTCTGTCAAACTCTCAATAAATCTGCTTGAAAAAGCAAACAGTGTAACACAGAAGATGTTACAGAAAACAATAAGACCACTGGAATCAATCAGCCTGGATGTTTCTATTCTAGGAGGTCTTGGAGACTTCAAAAGAGGACTCTGATTCTCAGCCCCACCAATAAAACAAAACAAACCACATACATAGAAGTTATTTTGGTTGGATGAGTGAAATCATCTATTACTTTTACAGCTATTAAGGCATCTGAATTTCAAGTTAGCATATTATTCCATAGTTCGCAAAGTTTACAAAGAGCATATTGTGACATAATTCAGTAATTTCTCAAATAACTTTATCTAAATAAGATAGAAAATTGAACCTGTATTCAGGCTACAAGGTGTCTAAAAATGACTGCAGAGGCTCTTCCTCAAAGTCCACCCAAAAATAAAACAACCACTACCAATAAAATACCAATAACATGAAGATCTAGATTTTTATATTTTTCTCCTTCACTACAGAATTAGAAAGAGCAATGTCATAGCTTACACAGTAAATGGATTCTTATAATAATGCTACTTGGCACACAATTTTTGAGGGTCAGGCCATTAACCTATCAAACACTATTATTTTCCAAATGATCCAGAGTCTAATCATATCTAAAAAGTTGAACAACATAAGGATTGTTGGCAGATATTGTCTTCATAGTCCTGTTTCACTTGATGCTTAATAAATGTATGTTTAGGTAGCTAGACAACTCGACATAGTAGGTGCTTAATAAATGCTTATTTTCTGCCTTGTTTTAATATTGAACTAAACTGAAGGTAGTAAGACCACATTAAGCCCACATACAAAGTACAGTAATGGAAGTTTCATTCTAGTTCATGGAGACAGGATCAACATCCATGGTGATGGACCTGGGAGTGATTTCAGGATTTCAAAACCTCCCCTGACTTGTTTTTCTCTCTGGTTCTAAGCCTTACCTTTTTACTCTTACTTTCTTACCTAGGTACCAGATTGAGGAATTTCTCACCCATCTAACAGTTTCTACCCATCTGTATTTGAGGGAGAGTGCACTGACTCCTTATTCCTTCTTGAGACATGGGAACCTTGGACTTTAACCCTAACTTTAAACCTTTCATTTTGCCTTCCCACCACCCCCAGTCCTCCAGAAACAGAACTCACAAATGACTTGGCTTCCCCTGATGTTAAGAACAGAGCAATTCAGAAAGCTCCATTAAAAGTGTTGGTGACCCATTTTTCAACGTAGTTTTTTCCTTCTGCTCAGTTGGAGAGGTGGCAACCCCATATCATCTCCTCTGAGCAGACAGGTGCCAGCGTTGCTAGCTGCAGCTTCAGCCAGTTGCTACTGAGCCCATCAGTGCTGTGGAGTCATTTCAATCTCCTCTGCATTTGGGCAGGAAGCTGTGGTTCACAGTGATTGGGTCAATAGAGCTGGCACAGCTGACGCAACTCCCTGTTTCCTTGTGGGGGCAGGTAGTGGAGTGCATGGTTGGCCTGCTGCAAAGCATGTGGGCCTGGAAGCCTTTGAAAATTCTGGGACATGGAGCTATTGAGTCTAATGAAAAGTTTGTTTAGCCCATGGGTTACAGTATAGCTTCTCTTTCTTACCCCCCAGTTTCATAGTCAAGAAATATCCTACAAAAAGCTTCGGGATTGAGTCTCGTCCTCCATGCATAAGGTTAGTTGAGTAGTGGGTTTGGGATAGTAGTGCCCTCTGCCAACTTTTCTGGATTCCAATCTGGCTCCCTCTCTTCTCCAGGCAGTTCTCAAATCACTGCTTCCCTAGTAGCTTCGGGGCCTGGCTCACTCAGCTGTCGTGGCCTTTAGAAAAGACTGGGATGGAGGCTGTCCTTAATGCTATGGGGAAGTAGGAATTCCCTGTCCCCACTTAGACAGTTGCTGCCCAGGGAGCCACAGAGACCCCTGGCTTAGAGCTCTGATTCAGCAGTTCCCAGAGACCCTGGCTTAAAGTGCAGATTCAGCAATTTCAGACAGCTGACACAGCAGGCTAGCGAAAGACGGTCTGTCTTCTGGTTTCTGGAGAGAGGGAGGAAAGCATAGTAGTGTGAATCTTGCCAGGAAACAAATACGACAGCCCTAAGGCAGTGTTTCCCATCCTATATCAATCCAAGTCACAATTTGCCAGCATGCTCTCTACCATTACAAATAAACAAGGGATCTGTGTATGTACAGACCTTGAATGAAAACCCCTCCATCATAGTTTAACTTTTTTGAACCTTTGATTAATTGGAGTGTCTTCCTCACTGTTCCCTCTGCTTTTTCCACACTCCAGCATCATCTGCTGCTCTGCTTTGTTTCAACTCTACAGAACAAGATATTCCTCCTATGATAAATTTCTAACCTCATGACCATGCTGCTACCTCATGCCTTGGATTCCACCTCCCTCAGACTTCTCTCCCCTCTGCTGGGAGGGCTGGAGGGTGGACTGTGAGCTCTCAATGCCTTCCTTTAAAGAGGGCAAAAATTGGACTCCAGCTCACTGCACTTTACATTGCTGCTCTTCCTGGTTTCATATCCATGGAATAAGATGCTCCCTTTGACCCTGTCAACTTCCCTTCCCCTTACTGCCTCCTTACTGTAAGGCTTCCTTTGTTACAAGTGTAAGCTCCTTGAGGGCAAGGACCGTCTTTTTATTTGTTTCACTAGAGCTTAAGCTTAGTGTAATGCCTAGAGCATAGTAGGTCCTTAATAAATGTTTATTGAATTGAACTGAACTGAATTAAAGGAAGGAAACTGGCACTAGAGATCTAAAACAACAACAAATTCTTGTGGTCAGTAGATATTTAGCTGAGTAATTTAGAAATTCCATGTCTGCATCCTTAGTGCCTGCTGCAATCCTCAATATTCAAAGTAATATTGAACAGATTCTGAAAGATTTTCAATCAGAAAAAAAAGATTCTAATATATTGCATCTATTCTATATTACTATAGCAGGAAAGTTAACAGATCTTTTAGAAGGATTTACAAAAATGAGGGCTAAAACAAAAAAAGGAAATTCAAATTAATTAGAAATTTCATTAACCACATTCTGTGCATTCAGAGTAATGGAGGGAAGGAAGGAGAGAGAGAGAGGGAGAGAGGGAGAGAGGGAGAGAGAGAGAGAGAGAGAGAGAGAGAGAGAGAGAGAGAGAGAGAGAGTACAGGGATTGTTTCACTCTTTGTATGTATTAGTATCATTAGCACCCTAGCACAGAGATTGGAACATGGCAGGCACTAATAAATGTTTGATTGATATCTACATACATGTGTGATAGATATTTTGAATTTTCAAGAGTTTGTAATTTTATCAAGACAAGGCCTCCTCCACCATGGCTACTCAATGCCTAGGGTCTCTACAAATTTATGTGGCCAAAAAAGTTCAAGATTCTAAAGTCAGTCTAGTGATGAGCCCTTCCAAATTTATTTCAACTGTCAACAACAGACTCCCAGTCAATTGACTGATCTTTTTCCATGCTCTGAACTACTACCCCACTCCTAATCAAGTCATTTTCCTACTCAAATTTGGTATCACCCAGCCCTCTCTGTTATCTCATTCCTTCAACTGAAGGTATTTTTTTCTAGGGCTGTAATGGTAATCAATTTGTTGGATATTTAGGGCTAAGTGGACAGGATACTTAGGGCTAAGTAGATCAGATACTTAGGGCTAAGTAGATCAGATACTTAGGGCTAAATAGATCAGTAACTTAGGGCTAAGTATATAACTCTGTCCATTGGTGAAAAGGTGTGAATTCCCCTG
>JAQQSW010013381.1:0-12329 GCA_028646575.1 Pseudocheirus occidentalis
TAGAGTCCTTAGCTTCAATTTGTTTGATTCTAATTTTTAGTGAATTATTTTCCTTATTAGTTTTTGGAGATCCATTTCTATATGTCCAGTTTTCATTTGAAGGGAGGTATTATCTCCAGTTATATTTTGAACATCCTGTCTCAGTTCACCAATCTTCCTTTTTAAGGATTTGTTTTGAAATGGCAAATTTTAACAGAGTGACTGCAGAGTCCAAATGAAAAGTTTTAAGGAGATTTAATTTAGCCAATTGGCTGCTGTCTCCATGCCAATGAGAAAGAGAATAGCAAAGCAACACAGAAGTACAGGATCTTTCTTACCTTCTACCTCACTTGGGTTTCTAACAACACAATTTGTTACTAAAACTAATTGGTATCCAGTTGCAAATGATCTGTTTTCTGTAATCAAAGGAGTGTGATAGCTTCAGTATTGATTGACAGGGAATTGGACATGGGGCATGAAGACCCGAGCATGTAGGAAAAGAAAAATGAAGATAAAGAGAAATTACTCTGGATCATGTTGAGGCCCATCCCAGGCAGGCTTATTGGTTTACTGATTTTTATCTTGGGGTCATTTCGAGTTTACTGAGCTTGCTGGTTTCTAATTTCACAATGTATCACTTAACTGTTTCCTGGTTAATCACTTGACTCCTATCTCTAGTCCATAAGATTTGTACTTAACTAGTTCCTGGCTGCTTCATTCCTTCCTTATTTTTTTAGGAAAGAATCCAGTTATGGATTCGGGGCCACTTATGGGTGTTCAATGCATATGCCGGACCCTTAGTATGACAGACTAGATCTGCTTCTGCACATAGTTTGGGAGGGTAGGGCTGGCTAATGATGTTACAAGGGAAGTCAGCCTGGGTGATAAATTAAACAGAGATTCATGCCTATTGGGCCAAAATGAAAATTTAAGAGGAGTTAGAGTCTGCTAAGACAAGGATGGGAATGAAGGAGGTAAGGCCAGTGGTGCATGCCATCCAGACATTCTCAGGAGCTCAGAGACGACTCTTGGTTCCTGTTAATTTTAATGGTAGCAGAACACAGGTCAGCATAGGGTGATTTAGCAAGTTCATAGGAGGGTGAAGGGATGTAAATTGCCGGGCCTTACATATCCCCTTTTGTTATTTACGGGAATGCCTGTTGCAGGCCTGGGCTGAGATGGTCAAGGAGATATTTACAGACTGAAGTTACAACAGTGTTACAAAGTTACAAATGCAGACTGAACTTACAACAGCATTACAAACAAAGTTACAGATGCACCCCAAAACCTGGGAACCTGACCCAGTTTGGGTCATCCATCTGTCTGCTGGGGATGGGACAGTGGCTTAGGGTTGGATTTTGGAGGTGTATGGAGGTTTTGCTGCTCATGGGCAATCAAAGCTGGTCACTTGAGTGGTCTGGGATGGTTCTCCCCTGCTCACACTCCTCAGAGCTAGCTTGGTGATGATGCCAAAGATACCCATCAGGCCTGTAGGTGAAAAAAGCTGGTGAAGAGCTGGGCTTCTGGGCAGTATCTGTTGTCAGATTCTTCCTCCACCTCCCCGCCCTGGGACTGGCTAGGGTAGGTCATGTCCCCAGGGGAAGCCATTGGAGATGTTCAGGGAAATGGGAATTCTCTTGGTTGGGCGGTAAGGGGAGTATGGAGAGGATGTCTAACAGGACCCCAGCTTCCCATCACTACAGCTACTCATTATTCTCCCCGAAACAGATGGTGAATGAGACAGGTGAAAGCATTCTCGGGACTGAATGAGACAGGTGAAAGCATTCTCATAAAATAAGAAACAGTCACCATACTTGAGCTAGGCCTGAGGAGTTCTATAGGCCTAAGTTTCATATTCTTTAGTTTCAGATTCTTAAGTTTCATATTCTTGCAAATTATCTAACTTTCAGTAAACCTAGGTTGTACCTCCGCTACCCCTCCCTTTTTCCTGTAGGGATTTTTGTAACAGCTTCAAGTTTGCTAAATAAGGGTATTCATGGTTTTATTTCTTGGTATTCTGTAAACGGGACATTCCAGAGTCCTACGTAGATTGTGAGGTCATGATACCCCACCAATGGGGTAGTAATCCAGTATTAGGGGCTTTCTGGTGGGATGGGCTCAGAAATTTTTGTGGGTTTTCTGGGAGATTTGGGGTTTTTAATAGAATTAGCTGTACAGGGGTATATAACTGCTTGTTGAACTCTGTTCAAGTGCGTCACTATACCAGATTGACTGCAGTGGGTGATGCCCAACTCTCGCGAGACTTGTCTTTATAATAAAGAGCTTCTGTCTTTACCTTGAGAAACCTCTGAATTTATTTGCGAAAGGGTCTTTGGGGTCTTTATCCCAGACAATGGAACCCAAAATCGTTTGGGGAAAAGGGATGAAGGTCTTAGTTCTAGGCTGCTTCATGCTGAGAAATGATGTAAAGCAGGCCCTGCCTTACAGGGGTCCATAATTTGAGAGGTAGGGTATGCAACCAGTGTCCAGAACTTGGCAGATGCCAGATCCAAGGGGTGTTGTGTAAGACTTCAGCCATTTGTTGGTAATCAACGTGAGCCAGCATCTGCAAGTGTGCCCAGAAGATACAAGTCTGGCAGAGAAATTAAACAAAACAAGAACCAGAAAGTTAGAAGAAAAATGACCAGAAGTAGAGTGATTATGGGCTGGTATAATCCATTACTCAGACTAATTAACTTTCCTTTACTAACATAACTGTATGGCCTTAAACAAGGGACCTAAACCTCACAAACTGATAGATCTGACATACAGAATTATCTAATCTTGTTATTCCCTCAGAAATTTCCACTCTGAGTCTACACTTCATAGATAGTAGTTTTCAACTCTCTCAACACTTTGCAGCTAGAAGTTTCTTATCTTTGAGTTCAATAGTTATACAAATGAATTTACTTATAGGAGAGGCTGACTTCTACTCCAGCTATCATAAAAAGACTTGGGAGGATACATAAGTAATTGATCCCAAAACTGTGCATACCAATAAGTTGCTTATAATAAAACATCTTTGCACTACAGAACAGACAGTATAAAAAGGTATCATTTCCCCAAGAGTAGCAAACTTTGAATGAAGTTAACTTTTCCACTAATAAAAAAGTATTCTAAAATTTATCTTCGTTTAAGAAATTTGTACTAGAACTCTTTCTTTTACATAGAAATCATTTGTGATCTAGTTTCAGTAATTAATGGAATAACAGCTAAGTTCCTCAAGAAGTTGCACCAATACTCAATTATTCTAACATCAATTTGAAACATTTAAGGCCCTTATTCCATACAAAGAAACATCTAGTGACAAGTGGATGACTAGGCCAAATGCCCATTTACCAAATTCTTTAATGTATAAAAAGGCATATTATAGCAGCTCAAATGTATCCTAGCCTTAGTTTATGGATAATGATTCAACACTGAACTGAGTTTGCACCTTTGCTTTACAAACTTCTTTTTCCTTGGTCTAATTATTCCCATATTACTCAGAAAAATAATGTTCTTCCAAGTTTGTTTATTCTTAGTTCAGGAATCTAAACCTTTTACTTATACATTCAGTTACAAATGTAAACTTTTGCTTAGTTCATGGAAACAGTAACATCTGTTCAAAACATCCAGCCCACTTTGGCTGGGTATGCAGGCTATATCCTGTTCTCATGACAATCATTTACTTGGTCACACACTGTGGTCAGTGAAACCTGCTTGGTCTTTTCTACAGTAAAATGGTGGGGGCGGGGGGCAAGGTAGCACAACGAGAATGCAGAGCAACAAGCTAAAGCTGGTAGCAATTCTTGTGCAGGCCTGGTTTAGATTCTTGGAAAAGCTGTCTGCATCCAGTGTTATCTTTTCTAGGTCCCCTGGCTCAGAATTTCACTCAGGAGCAGGGGTATCCACAATTTTTGACTAGTTAGCCAGATCTGACAAGGGCTCACAAAAACATGATAGAATACCAAAGTTACATAGAAACGGTTCGGTTTTCTAGCTACATAGGGCTAGGCACAAACATTACCATACAGTTACAAAAATGGTTGCAAAATTGCATTAAAAATCCAACCTTTTTATCTTATTACCAAACATGTTCAAGGTTTGAGTTTCCATGATACAGAAAAATTTAAAAGCCAATCTACTACACCTATATATAATTCTTTAGAGGAATCAAACTGAGCCTGTTACTTTCCTCCAAATTTTAGGATCAAGTTACAAATCTTTCTGCTTTCTGAAGGTAAAATTGTGAGTACCTGGAGACAGAAGGGGCTTGCATACAACCCCATTTGTCACCGAATCCTCTTATTTGCTCTTCATATTTCCAATTAAACCTATTATCCAGATTATAGAGCCTTCCTTTACATTTTTAATCACAAAATAATATGGTTCATATCTTTTACTGGCTACTTGCTCTGATCATAGAAACTTGCTATAGAAGGAAAAGAAACAGGGGACATATGACATTCCAAATATGACAGACTAAAACATTCTTAGCTCTGTTTAAATTCAGGTAAAGTCACAGATATCCAACCATGCAGTATCAGCATTTAGGATTAGAACAGTTGTCCAAATAACTTTGTTACCAATCTTACAAGTTAAGCATATGATTTTTCAAAGTACAATACTATAACACATTTCATAAGAAAATGCTTCTTTTACAACACAGATGATACAAGGTTTAAACTTAGAAATAAAAACCAATTAATTACCAATCTGTTGACTTTAAAATTCCACATGAAGTTTCAAAGAAATAAAATTTTCTTGTTGTCACACAACTTATCAATTTATCACTAGAAATCAATTAAATTCTGGAATCTCACATAGACAGTAAATGTGGTGATCCATAAACTTTTAGATAAACATAAAACAGAAACTGGGTTTAGCAGATACAGAGACTTTTCTCCTCTCGCAATGTTGTAGAGCCTGGCTGTGGATCCAGGTGTTTGAAAGGAGAATTTGGTGTCTCTAGAGATGTTGATTTTTGCACCCAGCGGGGCCCAGGGCTGTTGCAAAGGGGGCTTGCAATATAGCTGCTATGCCTCTCCCGCCTTTCTTTAACAGAAGGAAACCAAAATCATTTGAGGGAGGGTACTTTTAAAAACTGACCAGAATGAATTCAATTGCTTTTCAGTTGCATTCCAACACACAACACCTTTTCTCTTTCAGGTGAGGCAAGAAAAAGGTTAATTGCTGATCTACCTGCCTCTTTACATCTCTCAGCATTCAAAACTCTAGACAGTCATTTGGAAAGGAGAGGGAGGTTTTTAACAAATCAGGAAATGCAGTTCAAAACACAAAGTACAGAGACCTTGAAACTGGATTATAGGGGAACAAAGATATTAGGATGCGTGAGGGGACCTAGAAAATTAGTCTCCTACTTCTAGCAGGTGAGGTGTGGTACCTGGCTCCTGTCCCCCTCAAGGTATAGGGGGTAGTAGACCCGTACCTCTGGTTGCAGGAGGCCACACATGTGGTGGGGAACCAAGGAATCCTCCCTCTCAGAGGGAGATCTCTTCCGCCCTCCACCCCGGGTTGTTTCTGTTTAGAAGTTTCTTTGGTGACCAGAATCTTAATTCATCCCCGCTCCAGTATGTAGAAAGACCAAAACAGAATAGGAGAAGAGCACACATGATTTCACCTCTTTCCCCCCTGCCCCATATCCACAACTCATTAAACTTTTGGGTAAGGCCAGCCCTGAGAAGGGAAAATTTCCTTCTTTTGCTTCTTTGCATTTCTCTTTCTAGGAGACCAGGAAAGATTTTACACTGTTAATTTGTAACTTCCTCTTTTTCCTAATCTCTTGAAGAAAAAGGTAGGGGTTGGAGGGAGGAATTTCCACTTCTAAACCACAGATTGTTACCAGGATACTTAAGAAACACAAGAAAAAGACACAAGCCACTTACAAAGTGGAGAAGCAACAGACTGATGGACAAAACAGACTTGACTGACAGACTGTAACAGAGACAATTAAGTTAACAAAACACCACAGAGGCACCACTGGAGGCCTAAACAGGCCTTTTTGAGCTATGTCCTAGCAAAAACCCAGGGGGAGTGGTAATTATGCATCCATACTGCTTCCTTTCCCTAGAAACTGAGGAGTACTCACCAATCAGCTGCCAGCACAAAGCCTTGGCAGGACAGGAACTGCGAGTGCAAGGCCTTGGCAGGAGTGGTGGTCTGTTCCCAGTTTGCTTGGTCAGGCTTCCAAACTTCCCGAGAGAATTTAGAGTTGTTCATGGTTGAGGCCACTATGGGTTCATGGATGATTAGGGGCAGAGAAAAAAAAACTCAGTGGCTGTTCCCCCTCTAGCTCATTCAGAGACCCAGCCCTTCCATCCAGGAAAAGCACTGATGGTCCCTCGAGATGGCCAAAGGCCATCTTGCTGTGACCTCCAGATGAAATGACAGGTTTTAACAGAGTGACTACAGAGTCCAAATGAAAAGTTTCAAGGAGCTTTAACTTAGCCAATTGACTGCTGTCTCCATGCCAATGAGAAAGAGAACAGCAAAGTAACACAGAAGTACAGGATCTTTCATACCATCTACCTTAATTGGGTTTCTAACAACACAATTTGTTACTAAAACTAATTGATATCCAGGTTCAAGTGATCTGTTTTCTGTAACCAAGGGAGTGTGATTTCTTCAGTATTGATTGATGGGGAATTGGGCATGGGGCATGAGGACTCGAGCATGTGGGAAAAGAAAAATGAAGAAAAAGACAAATTACCCTGGATCATGCCTATGTCCATCCCAGGCAGGCTTACTGGTTTACGGATTTCTATCTCGGGTTCATTTCAAGTGTACTGAACTTGCAGATTTCTAATTTCACAAAACTATCTCTTAACTGTTTTCCGGATAATCACTTGACTCCTATCTCTAGTCCATAAGATTTCCACTTAACTAGTTCTTGGCCACTTCAGTTTTCTTCAGTGAGATTTTCTTTTTCCAATTTGATCACTGTAGATTTAAATTCATTTCGTACATCTCTAATTTGGTTTTTAAAATCTTCTTTGAGCTCCTCCAAGAATGTTTTTTTGGGCTTGAGACCAAGTCATATTTCCTTCTGTTGTCTCTTTTGTGAGTATAGAGTCCATGCTGTCCTCTGAATTTGTTTGTTCTTACTTACTGTAGAAGAATTGTATGGTACTACATCTCACAGCTTCCTTCTTGCCCATTGCTATTGCCTATGTCCTGAAATTTTACAGTGGACATCTGCTTCTGCAGTACACATGTATGGTTCTTCTCGGGCTGGGAGATAGGGGTTTTGTTTTTAACTTTGTGTGCTGTAGCCACTAAGTGTCTTGACTGAGGCCAAGGCCAGGACTCTCAGTATTTCAACTTAGGTACCCTAATGTTCATAATTTAACCTTTTGGAGAGGTGTAGTCTGGCCACATCAGATTGCCACCTCTGTTTCTCTGAGTTAAAGCTCAGGCAGGTCCAGCCACTGGCAACCTGCAGCACTGGTGTCTGCAGATTCCCCAGGTGGTGCTAAGGCACACCTGGGCTTGTGCTGTTATTGCTTCCTGGTTCCATACCCTTGTGTTTCCTCTGCTTCTGCTGGTCATTTGATCTGGGACTTGCTGGGAGGCCCCCACCCTTGACTTCAGACTCAGCACTGCCTCACTTCCTTCTTCCTCAGTGACTCCCAACCCTGAGGCTGCTTCCCTAATTCAGGATTTTACTCTAGGTGGGACATTTGTCTCTGGGTTTTCTGGGCCAAGGAGTGGGAATCAGAGGAGCTAGGGTTTGTTCTGCCATCTTGACTCATGGAAGTTCAGGTATATCATTTTTAAACATCTGGGGTCTGGGCTGGTAGCTCAAGGAGAAGATGCTGTCACTGCTGTACACCCTGTGCTTTCTCTTACCCTGCTCAAACTGATCCTCATCCTGTCCCAAGTTGGCTGCAAATCACCCTTGGGATAGGAGAGTCTGGTGGCTGGAGCTGCTTCTCTCTCTGCTGTAGTCAGCTCTCAGATCCACATTGGTGCAGTCCCAATGTGCTCAGCACTCCCCATGCCAAGACCTATGTGGGCACTTTCCTGGGCTGGAAATCTACCATGCTCTGTCTTTTAATGGGTCCTGTTACTCTAATATCTGTTTAGATTCACTTTCTAAAGTTTAGTGACAGAATTCTTTGAGGAGCTTAGAAAAATTACAGCTTCCTTTCAACCATCTTGGCTCCACCCCTCAATGGGACTTTTAAAAATCAATTAACAGAGGAAATTTCAGAAGAGAAATGAGATCAATTCAAGAAAATCATGAAAAATAGAATCAACAGGTTGGTAATAATACCTTATAAACAGACTAGGCCAAATGGTAAAAGAGGTACAAGAATCCAATGAGAAAGAGTATTCCTTGAAAAAACATAATTGACCAATATGGTATTCTGGAGAACAAAGGAGCTAGGATTAAAACCAATGATCACCTACCCAGCAAAACTGAGTATAATGCTTCAGGGAAAAATATGGTCATTGAATGAAATACAGAACTTTCAAGTATTCTTGATGAAAAAAACAAAGCTTAACAGGAAAGTTGACTTTCAAATACAAGAAGCAAGAGCAGCATGAGAAGTAAAACTGGAAAAAGAAGTCACAAAGACCTTATTGAAGTTTAACTATTTACCTTATGACATGGAAGAAAGAATTGTAACTTATGAGACTTTTCTCAGTATGAGGACAATTGAAGGGAATATTTCTTTGTGTGTGTGTACACACGCTTATATAAACATACATGCAAATGTATGTATAGGAGGGTACATATGTGTATAAATGCATATATTCATGTCTGAATATGTGTGTACATGTATACATGGACAGAGGGCACAGGATCAGTTGAATACAAAGGGATGTTACCTCAAAAATAAAATTAAGGTGTGAGAGAGGAATATAATGAGAGAAGGAGAAAAGGAGAGATATAAAGGGGTAAATTATATAAAAGAGTCAAGAGGAAATTGTTGTAATGGAGGGGAAGAGCAGGGAGGTGAAAAGGAATGGGTCAACTTTACTCTCATTGAATTTGGATTCATGAGGGAATAATATAAAACACTCATTTGGTTATCTTACCCTACAGAGAATTACGGGGGAAGGAGAGATGATAGAGGGGAGAGCAGATTGGGGGTGAGGCTAGTTAGAAACACACACTTTTGTAATGGGACAGGGTCAAAGTAGAAAATATAATAAGTGCTGGATGGGATAGGATGCAGAGAAATATAATCTTTCACAATATAACTACTATGTAAATGTTTTGTTTAACTACACATATACAAGCTACTGCTTATCTTCCCAGGGGGCGTGGATGAAGAGGGGGGAAGAAAAGGAATCCGGAAATCAAAGTTTTAAAAATAAATGTTCAAAAGAAATTTAAAAATAATGCTTTTTTACATGCAACTTGGAAATAACACATATAGATGTGGTGTATAGAAATCTATCATGCTCTACAATAAAGTTGTGGGGGGGTATGTGGGAGGATATATAAACAGGAGAAGATTTTTAAAAGGGTACTCAGTAGGCTCATTATCTTGGGGTGGGGTATAGGGAAAAGTTTGGGAGAAAATTGGTAGCTCAAAATCTTGTGCAAATGAATCTTGAAAAATAAAAATAAATTTGAAATAAAGAAAACAAGAGCGATACTCTTTTAGAGTTTCTTGCTATATTGAAGATGTCTTTTAGAAGCTTCTGTATTTTGAGGATTTGAGTGGAACTACCCAACAGAATGATGTCATGAATCTCTGACTTTGTAGCCGGAAATCTCTTAAGGCCTTTTCCACAGGATCCAGTGCACCATGGAAGTGATCAGTATCCAGCTCTTGGAAATGGGCTCATGTGATTGATGGAAAAAAATCAATACCTTGACAGAGGCAGTCAGTCTCAATATGGGAAGAGAGTTTGGGAAGAGAGGTCAGGCTTTTCATGTTCACAAGCAATGAAAAGATAGGGAATAGCCCTCTTGTTCTCATTGATGTCCTTCTTGTGTTTTCACTTGAACTCAAAATGAACCAATGAAATATTAGACCTTTTTATTGTCCAAATCCCTACCCCAGTGGGTGTTCTCAGCTGTGGACTTAACCTCAAAGATACTATATACAGTCGTAAGAATGGAGACATTGGAAGTATGAGCTCCAAGACAGAAATTCAACACATTTCTCTTGTCACCAGCATTTTTCACCAAGTCTTAAGAAATACCAAAAGCAGTTGACTCATTGATGATTTGAAACACACTGATACTAGCAATGGTTCCAAAATCTTACGTGACCAGATACTGGAAATTGTTGAAACAAGCTGCTACTATGACCAGTGTATTTGTGACATTCTTCCTCAGGTAAGTTTCAGTATATTCTTTCATCTTGGTCAACACCATAGAGGATACTACTTCTGGATAGAAACTTTTGGTGTCCTCTTTCTACTCCACTTGGATCATAGGCCTGTCTGCATCATTCACCAAGAAAAAAGGCCAATGTTTCATGCCTGTGTATAGAAATGTATTATTATTTCTGTGACCAACCACACATTTGTCATCAAAACCTTTTTTTGGAATTTTTTGTTTGTTTTTTGTTTTATTTTATTTTAAATATTTTTATGTGTTTTCTTGTTTACATCATTCATTTTCATTACATTTTTGAATCACAGATTTTCTCCCCATCTTGCTGCTACCCCAACCCAAAAATAGCAATCCCACTGTAAAGCCAATCCCCTGCTCTGCTCTCTTACTTTCTGGTAGGTCAGGAAGGGTCTACCTATCCCAGCCCCTGTATATCTTAATTCCTAGTTGCAGGTATTGCAGAACTTTAAATTCTAGATTCTTTTGCTTCCTCCCTTGTCACCCACCCCCACTGGAAGGAAAATCAATTCAATACAGGCTGTGGACATGTGATTATAGAGGACATCTTCATAGTGGACATATTGTGACAGTGATCATCTGCCTCCTTCCTATCCCTCCCCCCCTTATTCTGTTCCCTTCCCTGTCCCTGTCCCCTTACTGAAGTGTGTGCTTCTAGCATCCCTCCCCAGACGCTGCCCTCCCCTTTGTCATCCCCATTCTCATCCCCATGCCCCCTACTCTCCTGCGTGGCATGAATGCCAGTTTAGAGTTTATGCCTTTTCTTCCCTAAGCCAACTTTAATGAGAGTAATTGAAAGTAAAATTGTAATAGTTATCCCTTGCCTATTCTCTATGGTATGATTTACCCGATTTTGCCTCTCCCTGTCTCCTCTCATTCTAGTCCTGTCTCACCTCAGAATTTCACCTTTTAAAGTATCATTTCTTCGTATTCAATTCATCCTATACACATGTTCAGATATGTATTCATATACATACATAGCCTCTTATATGTACACATGTGTACATATATGTATATATATACATTTGTATTCCCTTCACCTATCCTCATGCTAAGAAAAGTTTCATAAGTTACTATTATCATTTTTCCATATTGGCATGTAAATAATTCAAATCTGACAAGTTCCTTATGATATCTTTCCGATGTTTACCTTCTCGTGCTTCTTGTGTTTGATTTCAAATTTTCTGTTCAGCTCTGGTTTTTTTCAGCAACAATACTTGAAATTCCTCCACCTCATTGAATGACCATATTTTCTCTTGAATAATATGCTCAATTTTGCTGGGTAGTTGATTCTTGGTTTTAATCCCAGCTCCCTTAATCTTCAAAATATCATATTCCAGGCCCTTCAGTCCCTCAGTGTAGAAGCTGCCAGACCCTGGGTTATCCTGATAGTGCTTCTGCAGTATTCAAATGGTTTCTCTTGGAATCCTGTAATATTTTCTCCTTTAACTGGGTATTATGGAACCTGGAAATAACATTTCTAGGAGTTTTCTTTTGGGGATCTTTTTGAAGAGGTGATCAGTGAATACTTTCAAGTTCTATTTTGCTTTGATTCTAAAACATCAGGGCAATTTTCTTTGAGGATTTCTTGAAGGATGCTTTCCAAGTTAATTTTTTGGTCATGGGTTTCAGGTATACCAATAATTTTCATGTTGTCTTTACTGGATCTATTTTCCAGGTCAGTGATTTTTTCAAGGAGAGAGTTCACATTTCTTTCCATTTTTTCATTTCTTTGTAACTGTTTAATAGTATATTATTTCATCTGAGAATTTTGTCTTTTTAAGGTATTTTTCTCTTCATTGGCTTTCTGGGCTTCTTTTGCCATTTGAGTTAATCTCTTCTTTAAAGTGTGGTGTTCTTCAGTAAGGTTGCTGACTCTCTTTTCATGATTCTCTCTCATCATTCTCATTTCTCTTCCCAATTTTTTCCTCAACTTCTCTTATTTGGTTTTCAAAGTCTTTTTTTTAGTTGATGTATAGCTTCTAGGCATTCTTCCATTGTCTTGGAAGCATTTGGTGTGGGAGTTCTG
>JAQQSW010013382.1:0-12329 GCA_028646575.1 Pseudocheirus occidentalis
TCCTTCCTTCCTTCCTTTCTTCTTTCCTTCCTTCCTTCTTTCCTTCCTTCCTTTCTTCCTTTCTTCCTTTCCTTTCCTTTTTAGTGGGCGTCGACAAGTGAGAGGGAAGGAGAAAATGCCTGTCAATCCGAAAATTCATTAAAATCTCTCCTAGGCTATTGCCACTGTCACCAGCACAGAATGGAAGAAGGAGCCTTGGCTCCAGACTGACAAGCTATGTTCCCATCCAACCTCAGACAAATTCTGCGGGGATAATCTCGAGCACATCATTTAGCACCCCCAGCCCGGGCCTCCTCAACTGTAAAATGAGGGGCTTGCCCCTTTGGTTCTCTTCCTGCTCTGGGTCATCCTAAGAAAGAGAGAGGGATGCTGGTTATCATCCATTTTTCTTGAGCAATTCTTACCACTTGGGTATCAGAGGAATTTTTAAAACCACCTTGAAAATATTTACCCACTTGAGGCTGGGGCTTCCTAGAAGCAGGGTCCATGCTTCTTCTAAGTGCTCCCAGAAAAGCCCTGTGGTCTAGGGATCAGAGAACGGGTGAAGGAAGGCGGAGAGCTGACTGGAAACCTGCCGAAGTGAGGCTTTCAAAGGATTCTTCATGTTTTCCCAATGTGAACCTCGGTTTCTAATACTTAAAAGTGGGGAAGGGAATCACAGAAGCAGATGAGAAAGACTGGGCATGAGGAGGATGACGACCTTGTCTTGCCTCCCAAGCCCCCACAAGGGGCCACTGTCCTCACAGATCCTTCCTCTTTCCAGTTCTCTTGCCAACTATTCCACTTCCTCCCAAAACTTCAGTGGGAATGCCTTGATCTGGAATTTCGTTTCAAAACTGTTCTTTTAGCAAATGACTTTAAGTGGGCTTAGGAAAGGCAGATTCTGTCGCAGTTACACAATGCGTTCTGTTCTTTTCCTCTCAAGAACAAATAGACAGGGAAATGTTCTTCGGGAGGTGAGCAATAGCAAGACTTAACGTTTCCAGAGAGCCTGGCGCTTTTGCAAAGTAGCTTGCTTACACTCATGGGCTTGCAAATGGCAGCCAGTTCAGATCATCCAGTTCAGTCTTCTCATTTTGTGGATCCCAAAGCAGAAGTGCAGCGAGGTTGTGACAGTATCACGATGACCTTGGGCACCTGGAAGCGCAGTATTGTTATACAGATAGGTAAACTGAGGCTGGGAAGCCACAGTGATGTTCCCAAAGCCCCATGGGCTGTCTGCTAAGTGTCAGAGGCCAGACAGAACCTAGGTTTTCCAGACTCCATCCACTCTGCTTTGCCAATTTTCCCATTAATGAGATGGCTATTTGCTCCTCTGGGGCTTCTCAGCAGGATAGCTACATTAACACTAATTACTCCTTAGTCTGCCAGGTCCGCACTAACTCTTAACAAGACTCCTTGAGTGGATCTTGACGTTTTCAATTAAACTCCGTTTCTTCTTCTTGAGGAGCTGCCCATACTCAAAAAAAAATTTTTGTTTGTTGTTTGTTTTTTTTAATTAGCAAGCATGAAGTCATCTCTGAAAGTAGATTCTACCTGCAACAGATTCCTGACTCTCAGAAAACCAAACTCAATCCTCTCTAGTATGGACTGGGGCTGTTATTTTTATAAAATAATAACAAGAACAATAATATTTCAGTCCAGCAGCCCTGTAAATTCCCGAAAACCCAATTAAATGAAAACCTTTTTAAATGAAAAGGAAAAGCACAGAAGACCAAGTTCAGAGTATGGGGCCAACTTCTAGATTAGTGGGAGGAAGGGGGAATGAGGCCTTCCTCTTACGTCTGGGAGAAATCTCTAGGGACAGCTAACTGGTAGTAACAATAATATTAACTAGTACTTGTGCAAAACTTCAAGGTTTACAAAGTGCTTTACAAACATAACTCTTTATCCTCTCAAACCCCTGGGAGGTAGGTACGATGAATACTCCCCTATTATTGATGGGGAAACTGAGTCTGAGAGTGGTCAGTGCCTTGCCCAGGGCTCCAAAGCTAGTGTGTGAGGCTGCGCTGGAACTCAGGGCTCCCTGACTCCCGAGCCGGCTTTCTTTCCACTAGCCTCCGCCTTCACCCACTCGGTCCGTCTCATCGGATTCTTCCGTTTTGTCACAGCATTGTTGCAGTGGCTGCCGGAATAAGAGCATCTGCCCTTGGTAGAGCATTTCTTTATCTAAAACAAGTTTTCTGTGTGCTAATGAACTTAATCCACAGACAGTAGCAGGATTATTACTTATTCCTGTTGTCCAGATAAAGGGAGGCCAGTGAGATTAAATGATAGCCCAAGATTCCACCTCTAGTGTCAGAGGCAGGATTTGAATACAGATCCCAGAGGCAGCACGGCATAGTAGAGAACCGGCTTCAAAGTCTTACCACGGCGCGGAGCGGCTACGTGAGCTGGAGGTGCTCCAGGCTGACTTACGAACGTGGCTGGGAGAGGGAGCTCCCCAGGTCAGGGACATCCCGGGTCCTCTCCAAGGCCGGCAGCTGGGGCGTGGCGCCCCACCCGCCACCCACCCCCACCGCGCTGCCGATGCCCGCGTCTCGGTGCATTTGGCTCCCCGCCCGGCTCTCCGCCCCGGGGCCTGCTTGGCCACAAACTCACACCTCGGTTTCCTCATCCGCTAAATTCAGGGAATAATCACTCCTGAGCACCTTGGCCTTGTCGCTTTTATATATTTATACTGAAAATACATCGCCATTCATCATCCTTTTAATGGCTTCTCATTTTTTTTTCTCATTCAAAGACTTTGGAAATGAATGCCAAGTACTGTTGCCAAGAAATTCCTTTATAAACTTTCAAGCGCCAGACAGAAGTGAACTGTGGCCATTGCCCTAATCGGCAGAAAGAAAGATCTTCAACTAAAATCTGCCGATTCGTTGTCACCGGGAAGGGAACACGCATTTATTAGGCGCCTACTGAATGCCGGGCCCTGAGAGAAGTATTTTATGAATATATTATCTCCCTTGGGAGGTAGACACTATTATTATCCCGTTGTATGGAGCTGCCACAACTGCCTGTTGGTTTGATGAGTCTCTCCCAGTAACTTCAGCAATATAAAAACCAAGCACACGTCATGTTCGTATTTTTGTCCTCTATACCCGAAGCCAGATTCTATCATCTTAGATGAATCTCATTTTTTTCTCATCCAATGATTTTAAAATGAATTCCAGATTCCTCTAGCCTCTTCTTGTCCTCCACCCACAAATTACCTTTCCGTAGGAAGCCATAGTTGGAAGAAGCACTAGAAAATCCATTCTGCCCAGAGCATTCTTAGACATTCTGAGCCAGAGGATTGGTGTTTTGTTGGGTTCTCCTGAGACCCTGGAGCTTTCACTGGGGAATGTCTTCAGTTCATAAAACACCTATGTTCCTGTATCTCTGTATGTACTGCACATGTCTTCACAGAATCATAGAATACAGGACCTGCTGTTCCTGAAGGTATCTGACACAGATCCCATGCATGTCCTACCTGACATCAGCCCTCCTCTAGTGGGAAGAACTTGTGGTGTTGCGGAAAGGGGAGGATGGGGAATTGGGGAGCCCAGAGATCTAGGTCCAAATCCTAAATCTACCACAAAACACAAGTGGGACCTCCGGCAAATCCCTCCAGTTCTCTGGGCCTCGGCTGCCCTATCTGCAAAATGAGGGGGTTGGACCTCTAAAAGCCATTTCCACCTCTCCCCTGTCTATGACCCAGAGCATTCTGCTTCGAAGTATTTTTAATTGTTGGGGAGTTTCCCCTCCCATTGGGCTAAAATTTGCCCCTCCAAACTCCACAGCTCCTAATTCTGCCCACCAGAGTCGAACAGAACCCATTCAATCCCTCATCTACAGGACCATCTTGTTAGGACTTTAAAATGACTCCCTTCCCCCTCTGGCTTCCCCCGGCTGGATATTTCCACTTTATCCAGCTGGTCCTCATAAGGAATGCTCTAGGGACCCGCCGCCATTATGGTCACCCGCCACGGAGCATCGTGAGATAATAATGACACGTGGGGCCAATTTTCCTTTGTTTTTGGCTTCTAGTCCATAGTAGGGCCTCAAACGTTTGATATTCCTACCACTCGAGCTTGCTGGCGTTTCCAAATCTGTGAACTGTTCCAACTGTCATTCTTATCCCAGACTACACTTCCTGGGCCAGACTCCAGAAGAAGAGACAGATAATTAAGAATGATCTCTCTTTTCTTACGCTATCTTTCTCTGCCTGCGACATTACCCTCAGATTCCCAGACAACTTTCATTGGCATTTTTAAATTGACATCTTTTCTCCAGGAAGTGCTTCCTATAGACCGCAAACAATTCAGAGATCTGTTGGTAATTAAAAGAAGGGGGGGGGGGAGTCTGAAATGGCAACCCTTCCACTTCACTGATTACCTTGGAAAAGGGGCTTTTACCCAGATCTCCGTTTTCCTCTGCTGTGTCTCTCCTAAGGTTTTTGGCGTACAATCCCTTGAAAGCAAACATGGCTGGGGGCAGTGTGGAGAATTTCTAATTGTATTTGTACAGTTCCTCCAAGACTGTTGAAGGCTCCATTATTACTGAGTCTGAAGTTTCTTCAGCCACTTTTCCCAGCACACTCAGGTTTGGTTTTCCCTTTTTTGGTGAGATTCCTGGATTTCACCTCCTGGTCCGTGTGGGTTACAGGCTGTCCTGAAGATATGAAAACAGAAACTTGTTTATTTTATTTCTGAAACACATACAGCATGGAGCCAGCAGGAACACTTCCCAGGGATATCCTGCCCTGGCACATCTGGCTGAGACCCTGCAGCACTGCCGGGTTCTTGTAGGCACAGACAGCCTGAGTTGGGGGTGGTTTCTTTGCCCACTCTTGGGGGAGGAGAAAGGGTGTCAGGACAAACAAATGCCTTCATTTTTCATGTTTACAGATGAACCCCCACCCCTGGTATATCCAGTGCCAAGAGAAAAAATGATTCCTCTCTGCAGCTTCCCTGGCCAGTGAGGGCAAATCAGCCGAGCTTCGGCCTGAGATCCTTGAGTTCAAATCTGACTCAGTTCACCAGTGGCTGAAGTGGGGGAACGTAATCATCAATCAGCATGTATCAATGAAACGCTCTCTCTCCCTGTGCTAAGCACTGGGGCCATGAGGGAAGTCCTAAACACTTAGAGAATCCCTTCCCTCGTGGAAGGAGCTTATGCCCTGATGGAAGAACACCGTGTCATGGAGGGATGGTAAAACTGTTTGGTAGTAAAAGGTGGTATGTATGTAGCTCATAAAGGCTCCAAGTCACTTAACATAAATACATCTGGATTTCAGGACGCCTCTGTAAGGAGGTGTGACAGGCATGGCTGTCCCTATTTACAAACAGGGCAAAGAGAAAGGAAGTGATTTTGTCTGTGGTTATAAAGCAATTCATTGTCAGAATCAGGATTCCAACCCAGACCTTTCTGGCACGAAGTAATTTGTTCTACGTGGCATGAGGCTGCACGGGAGAGCCCCGCTCTCCTCCAACATGGGGGCTTGGGAATAAGAGGAGTATCTCCCAAAGGCCTGTCCTTATTCCAGACTCAGCAGGAGCTAAAGGGAGATGACCAGACACTGAGAGCCCACAGAACAGGGTTAAGCAAGAGACCTAAAAGGGAGCTGGCACATCTGGGAAAGTGGTGGGGCCTGGAAGGATCTGGGGTCTGAGTACCTGGAGCTGAGTGCCGGCTCCACACCCCTCACTGCCTGTGTAACGGGAGGCCCTCAGCCTCATCTAGAAGGCGAAGGGCTTGGAGAGGTGCGCCTTGAACCCCCTGGAAGAGAGCTTCCCAACCAGCCCCAGGTGGCCTCTGCTCTGGGAGAAAGCTTTAGTAAAATTCAATGGGCAGTTAACTGTGGACTGACATTCTCGTTGCTGTTAAACTCTGACTGAAATAGGGGGCGCCACGGTGCACAGAGCACGGAGTGTGGAGTCAGGAAGATTCACATTCATGAGTTCAAATCCAGCCCCAGACACTTCCTAGCTGTGTGACCCTGGCCAAGTCACTTAACCCTGTCTGCCTCCGTTCCCTTGTCTGGAGAATGAGCTAGAGAAGGAAATGGCAAACGGCTCCAGAATTTGTGCCAAGAAAACACACCTGGGATCACGGAGAGTCCAATACATCTGAAATGACTGAACATTGTCATCTCACTCTACAGTTTGTCTTAGACCAGAAGCCTAAGGGAGGCAGCCCTGACCACTATAAACATTTGATGAATGAAGTGTATGTATGGGGCATATGTATGTGCACATATGTAATATGTGTGTGTATATATGGGGTGTGTGTGGGGGGGGGTGTGTGACCCTTTGTAGCTCTCACTGAATCTAGTACAGTAAATGTTGGCAAATGGCTTTCTTTCCATTAATTTTTTAAATGGGAACCTAATCACAAACACAAACATTTTAATATACAAAGAATAAGCTGGAAGAGACTCTTATAGAAATCTATGAGTTTCTGCTCTAGACTGCACTTCTAAGATGGGGATACATATGTGCCTCTGTGTCTGTGTGTATATGTTTATATATATATATGTATATGTGTGTGTGTGCATGTGTGTGTGTGCGTGTGTGTATGTGTGTATGCATATGTGTATATATATATGTATATATATATATAATGAATTAATCAACATGCATTTAAGTGCATCTTTGCTATACACACACATTTAGGAAGACAGTAATATAATTCGTCTGGCTTCCATTCTGTTTTTTTCTTTTTGATTCTCTGCACAGCTAGCTCCAGATTGGTGCAAATAATGAATTCTCTGAAGTGGTCGCATATATTTAAATTCACACTATTCAAAGTTATAATTATATAGAATATGGTTACTGGTTCCAGTTCAATGGGAAAACGCCATGCAAATCAAATAATGCAGCCATTTCAGGAGACGTGGGGACCTGGCAGCAGTGTGGGAGGGTGGTCCTTTTAAAAAAAATTCATTTTTCCCAATTACATGTAAAGACAATATTTAATATTCATTTTTTTATTTAAAGTTCCAAATTCTATCCTTCTTTCCTACCCCTACGCCCTCCTTGAGAAGGCAAGCAATGCTATACGTGTGCAATCATGCAAAAACATTTCCATATTAGTCATGTTATGAAAAAAACCAACACGGATAACACCCCCTCCCCCCAAACTAAAGTAAAATACAGTCTGCTTTGATCTGCATTCAGACTCCATCAATCCTTTGTCTGGAGGTGGAGAGCATTTTTCATCTTAAGGCCTTCAGAATTGTCTTGGATCTCTATATTGCTAAGAATAGCTAAATCTGGTTCTGCTCACTTCACTCTGCATCAATTCATACAACTCTTTCAGGATTTTCTGAAAGCTTCCTGCTCATCATTTCTCATAGCACAATAGCAGTCCATCGCAATCATACACCACAGCTGGTTCAGCCATCCCCCATTGATGGGCATCCCCTCAATTTCCAATTCTTTGCCACCACAAAAATATCTGCTATAAAAATTTTTTTTGCTTATGCGGGTCCTTTTTCTTTTTTTGAATCTCTTTGGGATACAGAGCAGTAGTTGTATTGCTGGGTCAATGCATATACACTGTCTTATAATTCTTTGAGCATAGCTCCAAATTGATTTCAGTACGGTTGGGTGAGTTTGTTACTCCACCAACAATGCATTAGTGTTCCAATTTCCCCACATACCCTCCAACATTGATCATTTTCCAATATTGTCATATTAACCAATCTAATAGATAAGTGATTCTTCAGAAGGTACTACAGAGTGATTTTAATTTTCAGTTCTCTAATCAATAGTGGTTTAGGGCATTTTTATGTCACTATAGTTTAGATTTCTTCATCTGAAAACTTCCTGCTCATATCCTCTAAATATTCATCAATTAAAGAACGACTTGTAAATGTGCTTCAGTTTTCAATATATTTGAGAAATAGGGCCTTTATCAGAGGCACTGGGTATAATATTTTTTCCACCAATTTCCTTCTAATCTTGGCTATGTCAGTTTTGTTTGTGCAAAAACTTTGAAATTTAATGTAACAAAAAAAATTCTACATCCTGTAACACTCTTTATCTCTTGTTTGGTCATCAATTCTTCCCTTATCCATGGATTTGACAGGTAACTATTCCACGCTCCCCTACCCTTTATGTCTAAACCATTTTGACCTTTTCTTAGTATACAGTATGAGACATTAATCTATACCTAGTTTCTCCCAGTTTTCACTTTTCAGTTTTCACAGAAACTTTGTGTTTGTTTTTCTTTTCTTTTGTCAAGTAGTGAATTCTTGTCCTAAAAGCTTGAGTCTTTGCATTTATCAAACACTGGACTGCTGTGGTCTCCTATTTATAGTGTGTGCACCTAATCGATTCCGCTGATCTGCCACTACATTTCTCAGCCAGCACCAGATTGTTCTGATAATTAGCACTTTATGATACAATTTAAATCTGGTGCTGCTGATCAACCTTACTTCACGTTATTTCTCATTTCTTCTCTTGACATTCTTGACCTTTTGTTCTTCCAGATGAATTTTATTCTTTTCTAGCTCCAAAAATTAGTTTTTGACAGTTTCATTGTAATGAAAGTGAATAAGTAAATTGAGGTAGGAGTGTCATTTTTATTGCATTGGCTCAGTCTACAATTACTGCTTTTCTGGTTGTTCACATCTGACTTTCTTTGTGTGGAAAATGTTTTGTAATTGTATCCATATAGTTTCTGGGTTTTTCTCAGCAGGTAGATGCCCAAGTATTTTTTATTTGTCTATAGTTAATTTAAATAGATTCTGTTTCTATCTCTTCCTATTGGACTTTGTTGGTAATACATAGAAATTCCGATGATTTATATGTCTACTTTACATCCTGCAACTCTGCTAAATTTGTTAATTATTTTGACTGGTTTTTTAATTGATTCTCTAGGATTCTTCAGCTACACTATCATACTGCCTATTCTAATTCTTTCAATTTCTTTTTTCTCTTATTGTTATAACTAGCATTTGGAATGAAATATTGAATAATAATAGTGATAATGCTTCATCCTTGATCTATTTGGGAAGCTCTCTGGCTTATCCCTCACAGATAATGCTTCCTTATGGTTTTAGATAGACACTATTTATTATTTTAAGGAAAGTTCCAGTTATTTGTATGTTTTCTAGTGTTTTAATAGGAATAGTGTTGTATTTTGTCAAAAGGTTTTCTGCATCTGTTTAGATAATCATAGGATTTTTTGTTGGTTTTGCTGTTGATATGGTCAATTATGCTAATAGTTCTCCTGATCAAATGATCCCAACTTGGAGAAAAAATTAATCAATGGCCTCCCTAAGAATAAATCCCTAGGACCAGTTGGGTTCACAAGTGAATTCTTCCAAACAATGAAAGAACAATTAATTCCAATACTATATAAACTATTTGGAAAAATAGGCAAATGAGGAGTCCTACCTAAATTCCTTTTACAACACAAATCTAGTGCTGATGCCTAAACCAAGAAGAGCCAAAACAGTAAAAGAAAATTTAATTTCCCTAATGAATATTGATGCAAAAATTTTAAATAACATACTAGCAAGGAGATTATAGCAATATATCACAGAGATCATACACTATGACTAAGTGGGGTGTATACCAGGAATGTAGGGCTGGTTCAATATTAGGAAAAGTATCAGCAGAATTGACCATATCAATAACAAAACCAACAAAAATCCTATGATTATCTCAATAGATGCAGAAAAAGCTTTTGACAAACTACCTGCGCCCTCTCTGTATATTACTTCTGCCTGCCCTAATGCTAATAAAGTTCTTAGGAATTACAATGATCTTCTTCCCATGTAGAAATGTAAACAGTTTAGCCCATCGAATCCCTTATGATTTCTCTTTTCTTTTTACCTTTTTATATTTGTCCTGAGTCTTGTTTTTGGAAATCAGATTTTCTGTTCAGATATTGTCTTTTCATTAGTGATGCTTGAAAGTCCTTTATTGCATTAAATATCCAGTTTCCCCATGAAGCACTGTACTCACTTTCACTGGGAAGGTGATTCTTGGTTGTAATCCCACATTCTTTCAGGAGGTGATTGGTGAATTCTTTCTACTTATATTTTATCCTCTGGTTCTAGGATATCAGGGCAGTTTTCTTTAATAATTTGTTGAAGTATGATATTCTGGGATCTTTTGTGATCATACCTTTTAGGCAGTCCAATAATTTTAAAATTGTGTCTCCTTGATCTACTTTCCAAGCCAGTTGTTTTTCCCATGAAATCTTTCACATTTTCTTCTTTTTTCATTCTTTTGATTTAGTTTTATTGTTTCTTAACGTCTCTTGGAGTCATTAGCTTCCACTTGCCCATTTTTAATTTTTAAGGCATATAATCTTCAGTGAGTTTTTGTACCTTCTTTTTCATTTGGCCAATTCTACTTTTAAAAGAGTTGTTTTCTTCCATAAACTTTTGTACATCTTTTTTTTCCCCATTTTTGTGCTTCCTTTGCAAAGCTGTTGACTTTTTAAATGATTCTCTTGCATCACTCTCATGTCTTTCCCCAATTTTCCCTCTATTTTGCTTATTTAATTTTCAAAATCTTTTTTGAGCTATTCCAGGAATTCTTTTGGGGCCTGGGAGCACTTTGCATTTTTCTTTGATGTTCTGAGTTTGTGTTTTGACCTTCTCTGTCATCATAGTAACTTTCTATCATCAGGTTCTTATGTTGTTGTTGCTCCTTGCTCCTTTTCCAGCCTATTTCTTGGCTTTTAATTTTAGATTAAAGTTGGGCTCTGCTCCTCAGGCAGAGGGGGCACTGTCCCAAATTTCCATTTTTTCATGCTGCTGTTTTCAGAACTAATTCTGGGGACCTGTAAGTGTTCAGTTCTTCTAAGGTGGTATGTCCTAAGGATCAGTCACCATTCTCCAGGACTGTGCTCTGGCCTTCAAACAACCACAAGCATTCTTTCCCTTCCTGGAACTGTGACCAGGGCCCTCACTTCCATGTGGCTACAAACTCTGGTGCAACAATGCTCCTCCTCACCCTGGTACTGCCCCTGGGCCTGTGACCTAGATCCCTGCTTGGTCAAAGCAACAGAGTCCTGCACCCAGTGCCAGCAAATGGTATCTTGTAATCTCCTTCCAAGGGCCAGCCAGAGCTGCCAAAAACTGAGGAAGCATGACTGTGATGCCGGTACTTTGTTTGAACATGTTTGTGGCTGTGTTGAGCCTTGACTTCCCAGGAACAGAGTCTGAGAAGGATTTAAGGTGGACTGGACACTGTGAGCTTCAGCATGGAACAGGAACTACAGAGATATGGACAAGGAATTAGGAGCTGTCTGCCTTTGAACCGAGGTGACAGTTTGGCGAATCCAGGTATGATCTAGGAACATGTAAGGGGATCCAGGGAATCTGAGAATCTACCTTGGGTCAAGATGAAAAGACCTCTCTGTGAATACTGAGTAGTGACTGACCCTGATGTGAGGATTTCCTTTGAGAGTCACTTTGGGAAGAGTTGTGTGATTTGGCCAGATGAGACTCTGGGCAGCCGTTGAGGACCCCCCTCCCATTTTGAAAATGCACATGTTGGCACTTCCCTCTCTGGTAACTAACTAGGTATGGATGTGATGCTCAGGCGAGTGGAAGCCCTGTCTGCTGAATTGTGTTATTTTCTGTTAAATAGTGACAGATGAAATTGTGATTTATTTGTGATTGTGCTCTGTGATTGAATTAAGGTCTCTGTGACTGACTAAATGAATGTACTACCCAGGGGTGGAGGACTTTGACTTTTTTACTTTGTGACCCTTAAGGAGACAAACTTCCTTAAGGATGATTGAATGACTGAATTACTAAGTGATTGACTGACTAAATGATTGTACTTTGTTCAAACTATGTGGCCACTGTGGTAAAAAAAACCATGTGGCCATTTTCTGTGATAAGTTGTTGTGAACACTGTATTTTGATTTTCCGTGATAAGTTGTAACACTGTGAATGCTGTACCTTGATTTTCTGTTTTGCTCTGATTTGTTATTGAATAAATAGAGTGTTCACTATAGATTCTTCTGGAAAGCTTCTCGTGCTTGGCTTTACACAGCCCTGTTGTGTTAGTGATCAAGAGACACAGATGAAGCAGTCTCTGCCTCCACAAAGCCTACATCCCACCAGTGTCAGAGAAACATGGAGGCAGGTGAGTCCAAGCAAACCTGGCATGACCCAGCATCCCCCCCAGAGAGAGGAGAGGTGTGAGGTGCTCCGAGGTGCTCCAGTCATGGATGAGAGAAGCAAAACAGGGAAGGTTGGGACCTGACACAGGCTGAGTCTTTTTTTTTATTTTAATTTATTTTCTTGGTTACATCATTCATTTCCACAAGGTTTTCAGTTACAAATGTTCTCCCCTTTTTGCCCCTACCCCCCAGCC
>JAQQSW010013383.1:0-12329 GCA_028646575.1 Pseudocheirus occidentalis
GGATGCGAAGGAGTGACACACTATCACTGTCACAATCTGTCTACTATGAAGATGTCCTGTATAATCACACATCCATAGCCTGTATTGAACTGAGTGTCCTTCTAGTTGGGGTGGGTGACAAGGGAGGAATAGACAGAATCTAGAATTTAAAGTTCTGCAATACCTGCAACTAGGAATTAAGATATACAGGGGCTGTGATAGGGAGACCCCTCCTGCCCCACCAGAAAATAGGAGAGCAGAGCAGGGGAGAGGCTTTACAGTGGGATTGCTGTTATGGGGTTGGGACAGGAGCAAGACGGGGAGAAAATGTGTAATTCAAAAAAATGTAATGAAAATGAATAATGTAAACAAGAAAACAAATAAGAACTAAATTTTAAAAAAAGAAAGTCAAATTTGCTATTCAGTTCTGTTATTTTCATCAAGAATGCTTGAAATTTTTCTATTACATTGAATGACCATATTTTCCCCTGAAGTATTATACTCAGTTTTGCTAGGTAGGTGATTCTTGCTTTTAATGATAGCTTGTTTGACATCTGGAATATCATATTCCAATCCTTTTGATCCCTTAATCTAGAATCTGCTAGATCTTGTGTTATCCTGATTGTGTTTACACCATACTCAAATTGTTTACTTGGGACTGCTTGTAATATATTCTCCTTGACCTGTGAACTCCCAGAAACTGGTTATAATATTCTTAGAAGTTTTCTTTTGGGGATATTTTTCAAGAGGTAATTGGTAAATGCTTTCAATTTCTATTTTGCCCTCTGGTTCTAAAATATCAGGGGCATGTTCCTGGAAAATTTCTTGAAGGATATGATCTGTTTTCCAGGTCAGTGGATTTTCCAAGGAGATATTTCATATTGCCTTCTATTTTTTCATGTGTTTGTATCTGTTTTATAGTATTTTGATTTCTCATGTAGTCATTGCCTTCTATGTGCTCAAATCTAACTTTGAAGAAATTATTCTCTTCAAAGAGTTTTTGATTTTTTTTTCCTTCCTAGTAGGGCAACTGAGCCTTTTAAGGCATTCTTCTCCTCATTGGCTTGTTGTGGCTCTTTTGCCATTTGAGATCATCTATTTTTACCATGTTATTTTCTTCAGTATTTTTGGTTCTGCTTTAGCAGCCTGTTGACTTGCTTTTCATGATTTTTTTTCCATTATTCTCCTTTCTCTTCTCAATTTTTCCTCCACTTCTCTTACTTAATTTTCAAAATACTTCTTGAGCTCCTCCATAGCCTGTAACTAGTTCATATTTTTCTTGGAGGCTTTTCATGCAGAAGTTTTCACTTTGCTGTCTTCTGGTTCCATGTTTTGATACTCTTTGCCCTCCCCCAAAAAATATCTATGGTTGGTTTGTGCTTCCTATATTTGCTCATCTTGCCAGCCAGTTTCTTGACTTTTGAGCTCTTTGCCACTGTAGAACTCTTCTTCACAGTGGAGAGAGCTGTGTCCCAAATTTCTGGGTTATTTGCAGCTATTGTCAGATCTATACCAAAGGCACCCTCTCTGCGGTCACCACAAGCTCTGGCATACTAGTGTTCCTCACCCCAGGACCATCACCCAAAACTGCATCCAAGATCCAAGCAGTTTGGAGCAAGAATAATTATCCTCTGAATGGTCACATGGTCCACCTAAAATCTGCAGGGTAGGAGCTCTGAGACAGCCATGCAGAAGAATCTGTAGCCACTATGACTCTGCCACCTATGCTGTCCTGGGGTCAGGGGCCAGACCATGCTCTTCTCCCACCCTGGTCCAACAGAGTTCCCTACGGTCTTTTTACTTTCCTGTTGGGTACACTGTTGGACTCTCTAAGGGATTTGCCCATAGGGCACAAATACAGGCCATTACTCATCCCCCATTCTAGGGAGGCTTGAAACATTCTGGTAGTCCCTGAAACCCTGGACACTTGAGTGATACAGATAAAGTAGTGATGCATGTGATAAGAAATCAGGGAACTGTCCCACAGAAGTAGCCTCCATGAAAGTTGCAAGTTTAGGTGCTTCTTGTTGCAAACTAAGTGAAGTTTCCCATGAGAAAGCATGATGTAAGTGCTTTAGCTACTATATATATATATATACTCTAACCTTCAGATGCTTAGTTGAGACTTAATTTGCATGCAATAAACATATGTTTCCAATCTCCACCTGGCCATGGTGACCATGCCCTCACATTTCTGTTGGTGCTGCGAATGTAGGCAATACTTTCTCTTTGTTATATATGAGTTGAGAACTCTAGAAACTGCCACAGTTTTTGGTGATTCACTGTCCTGAAATCTGCTCTGTCTGTTCTGTGCCACGAGTCTTGACTGGTGTGGCTCACATGGGACTGTGTTCAGCTTTCACCTCAAAGTGATAGACCCTGCCTGTTGATTTTCATGCTGCCTTCAGCTGGAGATTTGTTTCTCCCTGTCACCTTATGGGTTCTGTAGCTCTAAAATTGGTTTAGAGTCATTTTTATAGGTATCAGAGGTGGTTGAAGCAGGAGCTCAAGCAAGTTCCTACTTTTATTCTGCCATCTTGGCTCTATCATCATCTATCTTTCTAAGCTGATTTTATATGCTTGCCTTCATGCACTATCCTTTTAGAGCAAACTCAATTATTTGTGAATCTCTGGCCACAGGATTGGTCATCCTACAACTGTCTCTCATACCTGACATGATCATATTTGTTACTCTGACTTCTTGATATCTCAAATACCCCTTAAGGGATAGTTCATGTGCCACTTTCTCCACAAAGCCTTTCCTGTTCCACCATAATAGTTATCCACCAAATATATTTGAATTTTTTTCATGTCTGTATACATTGTTTTGCCAATATACTTAACTGATACTATTAATATTTTTCCTTTGAATCTACAGAGTCGATATCTCAGAGTTTAAACAGATGTGTACCATCAACTTTATAATTTTTCAAATGCCTGGATACCTATCAGATTCAAAGCAGTCATCCTTATTCCTTTTTTTTTAGTTCTCTAATGCATAATCTTCTTTCCTCTGTCTTATTAGTAGCCTTACTATTGACGTGCTCCAGACTATCAAGGTACTTAGAAAAATATGGTATCTGAACAGAACATAGTATTATAGACATATTAGAAAAAAAGGAAAGGACATTAGGGTAATCACCTCTCTTAATCTAGACTATTCATGTAAAGTTTGAAATCTTATAACACCTGTACATGCATATTTTTTTTGAATAAGCTGCTGTCTATAGCCACACCTCCCATGCTATATTCCCTATTTTGTCTGTTTGGAGATGGGAAAGCAAGGCAATTGAGTTTAAATGATTTGTGAAAGGTCACACAGCTGAGTCTGAGACTTGATTTCAACTCAGATCCTCCTGATTCTAGGGCCTATTTGCTATTCACTGTGCTACCTAACTGTTCACCCCCAACCCCAACCCCATTTCATAGTCTTTTATCCAAATTTTCATTTTTTCTATTTTTATTGAGTGGCGAATTTTCAATCCAGTGGTACAAAATATCCCTAATTAAGCACTCCATTAGAACAATATGCGTCTCCTTTCTTCATGTAAACCATATGAACAGGGAGGAGTTAGAAAAGAATTAGGTTGCTAAAAAGTCAAGAGATGTTCTCCCATCAGTAGAATTCTTTCCACTTTGGAAGAAGACTGTAATTCTAATGCAATATATCTCTGATCATTTACTTTAGGTGGAGATGAATCAGGGTGCTTGAAGTCTTTGCTAGTTAACGATAAAGTCTGATACATCTTTCCTTCAGAGATAGTCAATCTTTTGTAATGATAGGTTGTTAGCTATCTGTCTGTTTTCTAAGGATCAGTCTAGCACAGGTTTGTTGTAAGCAAATCATTTAAAAATTGGTAAAGAGCCATAAAAACCTGAGTCTTTCAGACATGATATTTTAGTGAAGGTCTCATAGGTATGATTATGGACATTTCATCTCTGCACCAGCCAATAAGTTAGGGAATTCAAATTTTTGTTTGAAAAATTACATTTTTTTCATAGCACATTCCCATTGGAAATCTCAACTGCAGGTTTTTCTGAATATTAATTCAAGTTAAATACATTGATGCATGTAGGGAAATGATATCCAGAGAAGCACAGGAGAATATGATTACAATTAATTTAATAGGTAATGATTATTTACGTTAGTTTTTTCCCTTTTTTATCAAGCAGGTCTGATAACTTCATTTGACAGTAGAAGCCAGTAGATGTAACCAAAGAGAGGAGACCCAAATAATGATTTTGTGAGAAGAATTTCAAGTGATACAAAGAAGATTTTTAAAAAATTATTCAGGGATAGAAACTATCTTAGAGTATTAAGAGTAGTGCTGATTAATATACTATAGGGAGGTGACTACCTTTTAGTGGAATTAGATGACATCATCACTGAGCTTACATTATCTAGCCATTATATTTGGTATAATAATTATATAATACTTAACAACTTTATACTGTAAAATGTCAGCATGTATTCACACAGAGTCAACATGGTGTATTGAACAGATATATCATTATATCAAAACAACAAAAAGAAGGGTTCAGATCTTGTCTCTATTAGCTCTGAGGCTTGTGCAAGTGACTTCACCTTCATGTACCTCAAGTAACTTCCTGGGATACAGATGAATTTCAATAAGCTTGATGAAGAGAATTGTCATGCTGGGAGTTGTCACTGGGGAAACAAAAAATAAAACATACTTGGTGTGTCATTATCTTGGTAGTGTCTTTACCCAATATGCATTCTTTGGTCTCTTCTGACAGATTTTTAAACCTGTGATTTGATGCTGACAGCATGAACAACACTTTCATCAACTTTGAATTTTTTATGAATCATTGAAGAAGCCTTCATTAGGTGGTTACTATGTCATGTTGCAAAGTTTCTTGGAGCTACAAGTGAGAGTTGACTACCAGGTAGACACAAAGTTGGATGAACATCCCTACAAAGAACTTTGCAAATCATTATACCAGTGATACTTATCCTCCTTGAATACCCCATAAAATACAAGAACAATAAAATCTATACTAAATCCTATTACAAATATCCATTAATACAAGATTTAAAATCTCTAAGAGAAGATGGAAGTGATTTGAGTAGGCTACAAAAGTATGACATAATTGTTCTTTTTTATAGATGCATTACTATAGATCAATCCAAAATTAATCTCATTGAATATGTATGTACACACATATATGCATATATACATACATGAATACATGCATGCATATGCATATATTTGTATAATAAGACTGAAATGGTAGGTGAAAATCAGATTATAGAGGTCCATAAATGTCATATTAAGGACTTTATATAATTTATATTTTATCTGCTATACAGTGGACATTCACAAACAAAGTTTTAGAGAAGAACAGTGATCTGGTCACATTTATGCTTTAGGAAAATTATCTTAGCCACTGTTTCGGGACTGAATTAGAGGCAGCAGAAAGAAAGTCAGGAGATCATTTACAAGGCTGTTAGAATATTACAAGAAAATAAAAAATAACAAGGTTCCAAACTAAGATGGTGACTATGTAAGTAGAGCTAATTTGAAAAGGAGAGAGGTTGCATTAGCAGAATCAAAAATACTTGGTAATCAAGAGCATAGGAGTAGTAAGAAAAAGTGAAAAATCAAGAAAGAATTAGAGTTTATAACATTGATTTAGGAAGAAAAAATTAACAGAAAAGTTTTAGGAATCCTATAATTACTGTAGTGGGGTTCTACTTTCAATATATTGCTCTTGAAATGCTTATAGAACAACTAGGAAAAGACTGTTAATAGGCAGGTGATGATATGAGAATTGAGTTAGGTACAGAACTTCAGGACAGAAATATAGAATTGGAACTCACTAGCATTGAAATATTACAATAACCAATATAAACTGATGAGATCTTAAAACAACCAGAATAGAAGACATTAAAGAAACTAATTGATAAGTAGAAGAAAGTGAGACATCATGTCATTTCTGGATACTATTTATAATATACAGTGAATAAGGGGCAGAAAAGTCAGGATAATTACTCTAGATCATTGCATGATAAAAAGTTTTAGTTAATAATTGAGTATACCAAAAGAAAATATATAGAGAGATAATGAATAATTCTCAAATAAATATTTTCAGCAATTTAGTAATGTGGAAACTTGGTCCATCATAATGAACAGCAAGATGAAGCTATACTATGAAAATCTTCACAAAAGAGAAGGGCAAAATTAAACCCAAATGGAGGTTAGTGAATGTGACTGTTCAGTTTCTAATGAAATTGAACCTAATTTAAATAAAGTTACTCATATGAAGAGAGAAAAAAGTCAGGATCCTTATGTATTTTCCCCTGCACATAAAGGTATTTAGTACCATGGGATAAAATAATTTTAGTTGAGTTGTGAAGTTAGAAACCAACTGGCTGCAAAATGAATGACAGATGAAGAATCAGAGTATACAAATAGGTTTTGGGGGGAGAATTTGCTAATGAATGGGAGAAGACAGGTATATGGTATCATACTATCATGAGAATTCAATTTCAAGTTAATTTTTTGTTCATGTGTTTGTTTTTAAAGTTGGGATATACATTAATGAGTACAGAAAATTCTGGAGTCAATAGATAAAGACATATGGAAGATGAGACAAAGAATAAAGCAATAGTTAATTTAATCAAGCTCTAGAAAAAGCCAGTATCTTCCAGTTTTGACTTTCTATGACCTTATATTTGATTTTTGTTTTGTTTTTAGCTATATGATGTTATAATTTCCTTCTTCAGGGATCAAAAGACAATTTGTTCCACTAAGGAATCATCATCCCTTTCTTCTAGTGAAGTGAATAGCTTATTAATTTAAAATGAACATTTGGATGGAAATAGCTAGAATAAGAACTTTCAGTTTACTGATTTGAAGGTATTTATGTAGAAATTATTTTAATCTTTTCATTAGGTCAGCATGATTGAAATGTAACCATATTTAATGAGTTGAGTTACAGACAAAAAGTCACTTTTAAAGTGTTCTTTTGTTAGTCATTGAGTAACAGAAGAGTTGATCAGCATGTATATCAAGTTTATTCTGTTAAAAATGATGAAGTTTTATATTCATTTTATTCTTTAAGTTTCAACATATCTGGGAGTCTGTCAATAAGACAGAAACTTATTTAAGACCAGAGAATACAACTGACAGAAAGTATATTAAAATTAGATCTTGAATTCAAAGAATAAAAGCTTTAAATCACTACAGTCAAGTTTCTGGGACAAGATTCAGCTGAGATGCTATTTAACACATGTTATTAAGTATGCATTCTAGCCTTGAAGGGACCTTGTCACTACATAACATCTGTCAGTGTAAATACAACTGAAGCTAGGATTTCTTCTGGGTGTTACAGCCAGCATCTAGCACATCAAAGCAGAATCAATAAGTACTACTGGATGTAGTACTAGTGTCCACTCAAATATATGACTGGCTCCTGATTCCCAATGAATGCCATTCCCAGTGAGTTGCTGAAGTGAGAGGCACAGTTCATACAGTGCTAGAACGGGAGTCAGGAAGTTCTAAGTTCAAGTTCCACTTCAGATACTTAGCTGTATAAACCAGGGCAAAATATTTAACCTATTCCTACCTCAGTTTATACATCCAAAATGCAGATAATCATAGAATCTAAAAGTCAGTGATTTTGTGAGAATCCAATAAAAGAAATTTCATGATGGATTTTTTTAAATTTGCAGCATTATATAAATGTTAGCTATCATTGACATAATTAATAAAATTATTACATAAATAATTATTCATAGTTAATCTTAAAAATAATTTAATAATAACTTATCTATTGGTGCCTATTCAATGTATTCATTGAGAAATTATTTCTTTTTATCATTTTAAATGTTCCTCTTGTATTGTTCTATTTCTTAACAAAAAGCATTTTCCTTTAATGACAAGATAATGAGTTCTGATTAATGACATTTTGTTTATAACTATAGAAAACATCATCATTGAAGCAATGAGTTACACAGTTAAAGTCTTTGTGAATTGGTGCTAAAAGATATCACCTGAGGGAATTTTATTGTTTTTCTTTTTCCTGAAACAAGATTCTACTCTTCTAAATAATTTTAGATATTTTTCATTCTTTTTATGGTATACTTCATTGTATTGAATGTGAAAATTACTCAGTTTTCCAAAACTTCTAAGTGACTTGCTGAAGTCTATGCTTGTGGTTCACAGAAAGTAAAAAGCAAGATTTCAAATTACAAGCATTTTCGATGTCCAAAAGTCCTAAGATGCTATAAGACTATTTCGTTACTTAAAATTTCCCGGGATTTCATCAGTATGGCTATTGTACTGATGAAGATTGCACTGGTTCCCCTTTTTCTCCTTGCTATAAACTGTTAGGTTCATATGCATAATAATCCTGTGTCTGTCAGTATTCCTTAACCTTGACTCTTGAGTACTCAATGTACCCCCAGTAAACTATTGTTAATCTTCCTGCTTGGTTGAGAAAAAAAAATATGTATCCATTGATAACCAAGTCTTCTGAAGTCTCTCAAGTTATAGAGGCAAAGACAATGGCAGAGTAGCAAGAAGGAACTCACTGAGCTTCCTCCAACCTGAAACTCCTCCAAAGAGATATAGAAATGCATCAGATAATCCTGATGGAGAAATTAAAGAATAAGTCAAAATGAGACATTTTTTCTCCTCAACTCACTATGTAGAGGAAGAAATGCCTCTAGACAATCGGGATATGGTCTGACCAGGAGCTCCTCACAAGAAATGTTTATTTAAACACAGGGAGTTTGTTGTGATATTTTTTTAATTCACAAAGGAGACTCTGGTCCAACACAGAGGCACTTATATCTCTGCAGAGTACAGGAACAGGTGTCAACTAAGAGTTATGTCACTCAATAACTAGGGCCAGGTGACAGATCCAGGGAAGACTCAGATGAAGTCTTTAGGGCAAGGGTTGTTCCTGAAGAAAGATTTAGTCACATATTAGTAGTGTAATGAGATATGGGAGCAGTTATTACATAAATTCTGGGTCTGAAGTCAGGAAAATCTAAGTTAAAATCTTGCTTCAGGTACTTTTACTAGCCACATGATCTTGGAAAAGTCACTTAAGCATCTTTTGCCTCAGTTTTCTCATCTATAAAATGAGCTAGAAAAGGAATGGCAAAACACATTAGTATCTTTGCCAAGAAACTCCAGATGGAGTCACCAAGAGCCATATAGGGCTCAAAATAACTGAATAAAACACAGGAAAAAATTAACAAGATCAAAAGCAAATAATGAAGCAGTGTGTGTGTGGGGGGGGTTTGTGAGTGTGGGGGGGGGTTTGTGAGTGTGTGGGGGGGTGTAGGTGGGTGTGTGGGTGTTGAGTGGAGAGTTTACCTAGACACTAGTCTGAAGCTTTCAAATTAACAATGACAAGAAACTCAGACCAATGAGGAACCTTCAGTGTTGTCACTCTGAATTCTACATAGCTAATAGTAACTGAATCAAGCGACAGTTTATTCTTGTTCAGAACCTAAACTAGGTCAGGAACTTGCATAGTTCGAGCCAGAGAATCAATGATCAGACTCTGCTCTATATGCAACTACTTTGCAATTACTGATATGTGTAGGTCCCCAGTTTGAGCTTCCCAGAGACCCAGGAGCAATATAGCATACAATAGCTCATGAAAGCAGCCACAAGACCAGCTGAACCTAGCTCTAACATCGAGTTTGAAATTAAAAAGTAGCCTAGAAGGATGAGCAAATGACACAGAATCTGGGTCTAGAAAGCTATTGTGTGCAGAAACTTGACACAACCCCAGAGAAAGAGAACAATTCCAAAAATCTATGAGAAAAGCATCGGCAAAACCAAGTAGGACACAAAATAAACTAGAATTATGGAAAGAAATGAATCAAGAAACTTTTGAGTTGTTTTAAAATGAATTGAATAAGATTTTTCAAGGAAAAATTGCAAAAGAGAAGATACTTATGAGAGAAAGAAGTGGAGAAGAAATTATCAACAGGAAACAAGAAATACCACACCTTACCAGAGAAATAAACTTTCTAAAAATCAAAATGAAACAAATCAAAGTCAAGGACTTCATGAGACACCAAAAATCATACCAAATGAAGTGAAAATATTAGAAAAAGAAATGAAAATGTAATGTATATTCCATCAAAAAAATCAATCGACTAGGAAAATATATTAAGGAAAAAAAATTCAGCATTATTGGTCTACCTGAACGTGATGATCATAAATGAGCCAAGATATATATATTTTAAGAAATGTAGAAAGAAAGCTACCTGGATTACTTAAAATTGAAGGCAAAGTGGAAATAGAAATAATCAGTGCATCACTTCCAAAAAGACAATGGAAAATGGAAATTCCCAGGAAAAACTATAACCTAAATCCAGAAAATCCTGGTGAAAAAAAATATTTTGAGTTACCAGAAAGAAAGACTCCAAGTACTAAAGATTCATGTATTATACATATTTTTGCAGCTACAAATTAGAAGGAACAGCTTAGTTTATGATATTCAATAATTCAAAAGTAAGGATTACAGACAAAAATAATTTCCCCAGCAAACCTGTACACAATTCTGCAGTGTACAAATGCACAACTATTGAAATAGACAACTTACTGAGATTCCTGATCAAGATCATGGAGCACCATAGAAATATAGGTATTAAAACAAATGTAAAAAGGTAAAAATTAAGGAACCACCAAAATGAATTAAAGTATGATAAATTGCTCTCTTTAATATGAGGAGAAATGAATATTTCTCTCTTCTGAAGGCTATCATCATCAGTGTTTACAAAGGAAATTTAAATTCACTGATGTCTTGATGATCTTAAAAGAGAAGTACAAAAAGAATGTAAGAGGAAAACACTAGTGAAAGGGAAAATGGAAAGGAAAATTGGGGGAAATTATCTCATTTTGTAATTGCAAATACAGAAGAATGTAAAAACAAGGAGGATTAAGGAGTGTCTACCTCTTGAATGTCACTGTCATCAAAAATGTTCAAAAAGAGGAAATTAATACATACATATACAGCTGAGTAGAGAAATAATATCCACTGAACAGAGAAAAAGAAGCAAATGAGTGAAAAAAGACTGAAGAATTAGAGGGCAAGCAAAGTAAGAGAAGAATTCATTCTAAGCAAAATAAACACTAAGGGCACATAAAATATTTAGAACTTTTTTTGAAATGAAAAAACAAATGGAATGTGATAGGGGCCCCTATCAACCAAGGAATGGTGAGGTAAGCAATAGTACATAAATGAGATAGAATACTATTTTAATGAAAGAAGTAATTAAGAGAAAAGTTTCAGCAAACACAGGGAAAACTTATAGGAACTGAAGCAGAGTGAAGTGAACAAAACTAGTATAGCAATTCATTCACTGACACCAATGTTGTAAAGAGATTCTACCAGTGAAAGAAGATAGTTGAGAAGAAACCAATTTTACTTGACACGTTTTTAGTTTCTAGTTTATACATTTTTTAAGTTTGAATTTCAAATTCTCTATCTGCTCCCCCTCCTCTGCCTATTGAAAAGGGAAGCCAAATTATACAAATTATATATGGGAAATTAAGCAAAACATATTTCTATATTAGACATATTTTCCCCGAACAAGAAAAATAAAGAGAGAAAATTTTTATTAAATTAGCACTCAAAGTTCATCAATTCTTTCTGGAGCTGAATATATGTGTGCATGTGCACATATATGTGTGTGCCTATGTGTAGATACATGTACATACATACAAACAAATACACACATTCATCTATATACATATATGAATACTCATATATACATGTGTGTTATACTTGTTTATGTGCATTCAGTAGGAGTAATTTTGAATTAATTTGGATCTTTGTATTGATAAAATAACTGGATTTTTCATAATTAATTTACATTAAAATATTGTTTTTATTGTGGATTATTATGCTCTACTTCTGTTCATTTCCTGCTGCATCAGTTCATATAGGTCTTGCCATGTTTTTTTGAAACCTTGATACTCATTATTTCTTAGGACCCTATCATAATCATAGACTACAGTTTCTTCAGCCTTTCCCAGATTTATACATATCCTGAAATTTCCAAATCTTTGTTACCACAAAAAGAACTGCTATAAATATTTTTGCATATAGATCTTTTCCAATTTTCTTTGACTTCTTTGGTATAAAGCAGTAGTAATGCTATTACTAAGTCAAAGGTTTTACTGTCTTTGGGGCACAGTTCTAAATTGTTTTCCAGAATAGTTAGACTGCCTCACTCCACCAATGATTTATTAGTACATCTGTTTTCCATCACCATTTCAAGCATTTGCCATTTCTGATAGATGTGAGATAGCACCACAGAACTGATTTTTGTTTTTTGTTTTTGTTTTTGTTTTTTT